>LAPY01006644.1:2311-14033 GCA_000970635.1 Eragrostis tef
CCGCCGAGGCCGCCGCGCTCGCCCGCGACCAGGCGGCCTTCGCCTCTCGGGGCGCCGCTGCAGCGCTCAACTCTCCATCGCCGGCGCCTCCTGACGAAACGCAAGCCGCCTCCGAGGCCGCGGCCGGCGATCGAACGCTCTGCTGTGGTTCCAGAGCGGCAGCAGGCGGTGACCAGCTGGGAAGACTCTGCTATGTGCATGTGCTCGACTCGTCCTGCTGCAGCGTAGGGTTGCCGCCGGAGTCGTCCAAGCCCAGCGAGGTCTTGGTACTCGAGAACCTCGGCACGGAGTACCGGGCGGCGACCATGTGTGATGTGAGATCACTTCACAAAGTAGGATACGGAGTATTTCATATTCAGTACTCTGTAATTGATGAATGTATGCCATGTCATTGCTTGACAGACAACTTTTGTCAATGCTTTAACATTCGCACTTTTTTTTTGGAAGAAAATGCTTTAACATTCACATGGCACTTAAAAGCAAATATCAGCACCAATCAAAGTCAACGATGGAGAAGGAAAGCACAGGGTTACCGCGACACCCAAACGAGCAAGCGCGTGAACTAGGTTGTATGTCCAATGGAACGGTTCAGCTAGCAGAGGAAAAGCATAGGCGCCCAAACACAAAAGCACGGCTAAAGGGAATGCAAAATAACTAATTTAGTCATTATTTTTTTTAACCAAAATCACGTACCGGAAAAAGAAAAGTTTCACTACTCGAAATAGATGTAGGAAAAGTGAAAAAAAAAACATGCACAGTGTTTGCTCGGCTATCTTGTCCCATACGACGACTTGCAACGTGGCCGAAGTGACGGCGGTTAAAGAGGTGACGTTTGACTTGCTCTTGCTCACGATAATTGGCGACACGAGTTTCCTGTTCAAACACACGCTCAATCAAAAGCGAAGTCCGCGTACGTGCGATGGCGATGTGCTGCTGATTGCTCACCAACCTGCAGTCCACGTTGACTCATTAGCATTGTCATGAACCAATAATCATCATCTATTCCATTCATCTCTAAATTGCATTAGTAGTATCTATTCATCATTCTTCCACCTGTTGATCACCTACGAACCTTCAGTTAAATCTTCCAGGGCCATAGTTTCAGTCAAAACACGTACGAGACCTACTTCTGCTGCAAGTGGTGTCGTTGGATCAAGGAGGGGCGCGAGGAGCGGCGTCGCGGGCGGCTCAGGAGCAGGAGGGCTTCTTCAAATTTGAGGTGTTGGAGGCGGCGACGGGACGGTTCGCCGCAAGCCGGATCCTGGGTCGGGGCGGCTTCGGCACGGTGTACCGCGGGAGGCTCGACGACGGGCGCCAGGTCGCCGTGAAGCGGCTCCACTTGCCGACGGCTGCGTGGCAGTTCGAGAACGAGGCGCGCCTGCTCTCGCGCGTCAGGCACCGCAACCTGGTCGGCCTGCTCGGCTTCTGCACCCGAGGCGACAGCGAGAAACTGCTGGTGTACCAGTACGTCCCCAGGCACAGCTTGGCCAAGGTTCTGTCCTCCTGTAAGTGCTTCGATCTGTACGTGTTTTTTACTACCAGCACGAGCACCACTTACTTTCCGTAAAAAGAAAAAGAAATTCACCAGCTGATCGAGTACTAACCAAACTTGACCCGTACGTGCTCATGCAGCTGACGGTCGGGCCGAGCTGAGCTGGCCACGACGCCACGCGGTGGTCACAGGAGTGGCGCGCGGGCTCGTGTACCTTCACGAGGATGCCCCTGTCCGGATCATCCACCGCGACATCAAGGCGGCCAACGTGCTACTGGACGACCGGTGGGTTCCCAAGATCGCCGATTTCGGCATCGCACGGCTCTTCCCGGAAGCCAGCGAGGTCTATTCCACCGTGAAGACCGCCGCCGTGGGCACCAAGCGCTACATGGCGCCCGAGTACTTCATCCACGATTACCTCTCCACCAAAGCCGATGTCTACAGCTTTGGTGTCCTGATGCTTGAAGTTATCTCTGGCAGCAAGAGCCATACATTCGTCCCGCCTCCGGACGCAGAGTCCGGTAACCTCCTCGTACACGTACGTATCGTCTTGCTCGTCCAAGAATTGCTCGGACCTGCTCTCGATCGTGTTCCATTTATGTGACTGTGAGACACGTACAGGCGTGGACGCTGTACAAGAAGGGGCGGAGCCTGGAGTTGCTTGACCCCGCAGCACAATCCTCGGCGACGCCAGAACAGGTGGAGTTGTTTGTGCATATTTGGGCTCCTATGCGTGCAGGTCGAACCGCATCAAAGGCCGGACACCAAAAGGCTCCTGTTCATGCTGTCCACGAATCAGGGCACGCTCGAGGAGCCAACGCGGCCAGAGTTCCCCATGCTGCAGTACATGCTGCGGAGGGACTATGATCAACTCCATGCGGCGTTCCACACGTCCGCCTCGACATTCAACTCGCCGAGAGCGTTACAAGCGTCGTCGTCGGGAGCCATCTGATCTGACCATCTCCATCCATGGCGTCCCCTGTCATCTCACCCTCAACACGCCCCCCTGCCTCTTCTTCACGCTCCAGTTGCTTGGGCTAGAAATCGGAAGTTAGAGAGTCAACTATGTAAAAGGGCCCAGTTTTGTAGACGTGTAACTAAAATCACTCTGAAAGATCGTGTGAACCTCTTACAAGTTTTGTATCAAACAAAACAGAATTATGTGTTTTTTTATACATTCAGTTGATTGACAAGAAGAGTAACTGGTACTTGTGTCTCCCCGAGAGAGAGAGAGAGAGAGAGAGAGAGAGAGAGAGAGAGAGAGAGAGAGAGAGAGAGAGAGAGAGAGAGAGAGAGAGAGAGAGAGAGAGAGAGAGAGAGAGAGAGAGAGAGAGAGAGAGAGAGAGAGAGAGAGAGAGAGAGAGAGAGAGAGAGAGAGAGAGAGAGAGAGAGAGAGAGAGAGAGAGAGAGAGAGAGAGAGAGAGAGAGAGAGAGAGAGAGAGAGAGAGAGAGAGAGAGAGAGAGAGAGAGAGAGAGAGAGAGAGAGAGAGAGAGAGAGAGAGAGAGAGAGAGAGAGAGAGAGAGAGAGAGAGAGAGAGAGAGAAGCTGTTGTGTAGCTCTGGCCCTTCCACACATGTTATGTCAGCACTAGACCACGACATCTGCTTGCTTAGCATCCAGCAGAATCATTGTAGCCTTTTATCGCGGACAAATCGCTCTTGCACTTCAGTGCCTCTGAAATCTTGAACTCGTGTATTTTGTTTAGCTGTAATCTCCATGCCAACTGCCTCTTGTACCTAATCAACACCTAGTTGATCCAAGATTACCAAGCATCAGAAATATATAGAAATTGTCTTGTGTGAAGCTAATCCCCTCGAAAAAGATTTTTTTTTGCTAATTTATATTTTTTCAATGCGTCAGTAGCCATATATGGAACAGCTAATTGCATAGGACTACTAACTTTGACTTGCAGTCTGCACATTATCTATTCTCAAGCGAGACAGAAGGCATCCAAACATCTAAAAATAAAGAAGAAATAAGTGCAAATGACAATTCACATGAACAGCCCCAGCACTAGTAATTTAAATCCATCAATCACATAGTAACACCTAATATTCATTTATCTTGCTCAAATCAACCAATCATGCATCAGATGCAGATGTCGCGAGAATGTATAGTCTTGTGATCAAGCAAGTAGAATGCACATGTATTCAGTGATAGGATCCACAATCATATTCACCTGGTTCTTTTATCTATTCTTGTACTGACTTGAGACAAAAATTCCATGACCCATCCATGTTCATCCTGTAATTTGACGAGAACACATTTTATGGCTATATTCTGATCAATGCATATTTTGGTATGCTATAATACAAATTCCCAACCAGCATGGTCCAATCATGCAAATCTACTGGCACACAAGTAACAAAAAGTTTACCAACTAGTAATGGTGCAAACATCAATTCATAAAGATGATTTTCTAGGACCTGAGATTCTTGGTTTGCAACACAGAAAGAATCAAACAAACTGGAAAGCTGGCATGCCAACCATTGGAGAACAAATGAAAAAGAACAAAGGCAGAGAAGGGGTTTACCAATTGTGAGAGTCCATTAGAAAACGAAAGGTGATCAAATGTGATGTCAGCAATTCCTTACAAAACTGGGACTTACAAAAAGGCCCTAAAATACACAGGAATGCGCATAGATTTGGTTAAAGTCGACCATTCAGTAAATCACACACAAAATCAATTGTTTGAAAAAATGGAGGTTCAACAAGGCCAACATGGTTAAAATAATACTACAAACATGAAGATCGAAAACCATTTAGTAAAATGCTTAAACACGTAGGCAATTAAGAAGTACAAGATTGTGTTAGCCTCTGGCTATATAATGGAGGCTTCATTATCAATAAAAGCAAGCAAGAGTAGATCTAATACTCAGAGCCTCTTCGGAGGTTGAGTGCTAATCTTGCTCTAATCCATTCACCCATATCTCCATATTTGGAGGCATATCTAATATGGAATAGCGTGATTTACTAACATAAAGGTAGAAGTTTCGAGCATTGTGCTTTTTTAAAAAAAAAATTGGGATCATCCAATATGGGCGTAATCTGAGAACCCAATCATAAATAAACAAATTAAAAATCACCCCAGCAAACTCACCTCAGAGCAATGACAACTACCGTCGCACTGATGCTATTTAAAATCTAGTGCTCGAACTTCATCCAATGAACCTGCCCAAAAATAAAATAAAATACTTGGAAACTTATGTTTATGCATTGTGTTGCTGATTCATAGGATGCAAACCATAGAGTATCAATCATTGATACAATATCAGTGCTTTCTTTTCACACTGTACTACCCAGATGTTTGTAGTGATGTATCTAGACCATGAGCACGAAAGGTACAGCATTGGGCAAAAAGTGAATAATAGTTCCCTAAATAAAACGATTAAGTGTAT
Organism: Eragrostis tef; assembly: GCA_000970635.1. Classification (NCBI taxonomy): domain Eukaryota; kingdom Viridiplantae; phylum Streptophyta; class Magnoliopsida; order Poales; family Poaceae; genus Eragrostis; species Eragrostis tef. The sequence continues at coordinate 7,202 of LAPY01006644.1, forward strand.
TAATATTGTGTAACTTGCTGATTCATAGGATGCAAACCATAGAGTATCAATTGTTGGTATAATATCAGTGCATTCTTTTCACACAGTGCTACTCAGATGTTTCTAGTAATGTATCTAGAACATGAGCACGAAAAATATCTCAGCATTGAGCTAAAAGTGAATAATGGTTCCCTAAATAAAACGATTGTGTTAATATTGTGTAACCTATATTACCAGAAATCTATAGCACCAAAATAACTAACCTATAAATCAGGCCTGTGAACTTTCTCTGCCACTATACTGAAACAGGAATGCATGGGTTATAATAGTTGCATATAATCGATCTCAGACAAAATGTTATATTAAGTTGCAGTTTTTAGTGGTCAATCGTGCCTATGGTGTGTCCCTGCAACCCTATCTATCATGGTATGCAACCCTATCTATCATGGTATATTGAGCATCAACATGTTGCTGCAGCTGAATACCGTGTCTTTGCACTTACTTTTCCAGCACAGCATAATCAATTAATATGCTTTGTAACTTTCATCAGTGTGCCGCCCTTAGGCATCCTTCCTCCCTTTCCTCATAGTAACATTGTCATCCTTGTGTCACTGCCACAGTAATCCTGAGTTTGAAATAGCAGGTTGTTTAATCCAATTTAGACGTCATGTTTTGGTGGAAGAAACACAAAAGTTGTTACAAAATGATCTGTATAAGCAAAGGAAGGAAACAATGGATTTCTTATGGGTGTGCCATTTTCACGGTGTAACATTCAGAAAAGCTCGAATAACAATTCATAGTAAAATGAACTTACTTTTGTTTGTTTGAGGAATTATATCTAGTAATTCAATAGTTAGAAATACCTTTGGATTTGATTTCATTGCTCTCATTTTAGCTACTACTAGCGTCAGTAAAGAATAAAATTTTATTCTTCATTTCCACGAAACATGTATGGGAAGAAACTGTGTTTTGTAATTAAAAAAAAACTAAACATGAATCAGTTAGCTTGAGAATCAACATGATTATGCACATAGGGCGCGATTGCAAGGCTGCACATTGCCTGCATCGCATGACTGGATGCAGCATCTTTTTGTTTCACCGTGATCGGTTGCTTGGATGGCTGTCCGGGCCTGGCCCTCTTGATGCAAAAAGCTTCAATTTGCCTGCGCCATGGGAAACGAAATTCAACTGCGTTTCTCTGGAGCCAGGCTCCGGAAAGACAGACTTGAGCCCACGTGACTGTTCCAGTCACCGCCCCATGACCTAAGCTTACAATACTTCTCCTGGAGCTAGCCGCAGACCATTTTACGAAGTTGGATTGATGAATGGTAAGGGTACCTACCTCCTAGTGCAAGGTAACTGCACCAACTTGATACAGTTTACCAATCAATGTCTAGATATAACCTGTCCTAACACACTCAGTCTACCAAACACTACGGGGAAAAAATGTTGCATATGCGCAACCTGTCTTGCTGAGGCCAGGCTCTTTGGTGGGATGCAGGCTAGAAGCATTCGGGCTACCAATCAGACCCATAATAATTAGAGATAAGAACGAATGGTTCATTCAGATAGCCAGTGCATAGATCTTGCACATGATTGTGGAACTGCTAGGCAGAGACAGTCATGCTCAATCAGAGACTATCAGTCATGTTTCATTCAGGCGCTCAGTCGAACAGGTTGTGTGTGTGTGCGTGTGATGGCACCAAGTGTCGAAGATAGATGGCAGGCCGGGATGTGCAAGGCGCTCACCTTGATGGCATGGAGACAATTTGTGTTGAGGCACAGCTTTCCGTCAATCTACATCCATGCTGACAGAAGGCTTCCTCTTCCCCATTGCAGCGACCAGGCTATGAGCATCTCCATGGCAGCTATGATGGCCTTGATCTGCAGGGTGCTTAAACATTTTTTTTTTTAACTCAACAAGTGCTTCCCTGAACTTGCAATGGACAAAAGAGCTCCAAGAGCAAAGAGCTTTTCACCAGGGCAGAAGGCCCAGAAGTACAATACACAAAGAAAAAAAAATGCAAGACGCCTTCAGATCCAAGAACTGGAGCAAGATGTTGCTGACCTTTGTACGGATGAACTGATGAAGATGTGCGGTCTTGAGATCCACGGTCGCTGGACCTAGATGCCCCCTCCACTGGATACGGTGCCGTTGGAGGTTACTTCCTTCCTCACCGGGAGGTAGGTCTGATCAACTGCCCCCATCCAAACCTGATAGGGCATCTCAGGAATCAAGAGCAATAAGGCCCCAGCCGAGGTATCAATTAGCTGGAGCACATCAACTAGATAGCGCGGCCGCAAGGCGAGACGGCGGCTGGGCAACGGCCTCTCCTCATCGCCCACAGGAGCCGCGGAAGCGCGCATGAAGACGGCGCCCTTTTTTTTCTTTTAAGACGGAACCTCTATTATGGTCTGCTAGACGAGCCAAAACAAAAATCTGGACTTCCTCTCGGCCTGGGGCATCTCAGATCAAGACCGGGCTTGCTCTGGGGACGGCCCATAACTAATTAGCTCCGTCTAGAACGGGAATTAACCTATGCTCAAAAAAAAAGAACGGGAATTAACCGGGCCCCTCTAGCTAAATCGCAAGTCGTCTCGTCGGTCAGCTTCAGTCACGCGTCACTTGAATTTTCGTGATACCACATCACTAATGAAAGATCGACCATCTGACTGTAATATTTTATCCGGCTCTACAGAAACTGCGGCTTTCAGCTCGCCACGTTTTCTTTTGGCGATCAAGTTTTGAGCAGCTCACCGTGAACGGAGATTTGACATTGCAGTTCGAGAGAGCGTACGCACGCTCTTGTTGTATTCCTGAAGACAGGTTCATTTTCGGCGGTCGTCTTCAGTTGTCGGTGAGGAACTCGAAGATCTTCTGAAAGGAACAACCCCTGTGATTTCTCTTGCTTCCCCTGATAAAATAAAAGAAGCATTACAGATACGGGCATGCACAACCAATCAGCCCTTGCTAAACCCTATCTATATCCAGCGGAACGCAAATAGCCAAGCAGAACATGCACGAGCCAGGCCAGTAGGGCACACTACTGTACTGAGATGACGGGGCATATATACAGCGATGCAGAGATATACAGCGATGACTGGAGAAGAGAAAAGATCGAGCTAATATATTTCCAAAATAGCGAGCGACCACTTCGCTTTCTGGTGTGCCTGCGCGCGGCTGCTGCGGGTCAGTCAATGGAAATGGATTGGTGCCGGGGAATTTCGCCATCTCAGATTCCTGGCGCGCAAGGGCACGAGGCGCTACGTGACGGATCAGGGGGCCCGAGAGGGAAAGCACACGTAGCATCCGATGCGTGACGCGGCCGGCGGCGACCGGAGGACGACAGATGCGTGGTTGACGCGGCACCGGCCGGCGACGCCGCTCGGACATTCGCCGGGGAGGCGCGGGTTACATATGTGACGGTGACCAAAAGCGCGAGCGCGGCAGGGACGGCGGTCGGCAGGTGCTACGTACGCATCTGTGACCAAAGCGCGAGCGCGACAGGGACGGCGAGCGCTAAAACGCATTTCTACGGCTACACTGTACGGGTTACAAATGAAAAGGAAAGGTGTCAAGCAGAGTAATCAACAAGTTGCTCCCAATCCTGCCTAAGGCATATATACCCTCGAATGAAAGAAATGAATTATAAGAAAACTGCCAACCACTGTACGAACCACAAAATACCGAGTGCAAGAGGCTTGGACCGCATTCCTAGATTGCTATTTCCTCCGAACCGACGAACAATCTAACAGCAAAGTTATTTGTAACTTGACAACGGTGTTTTGACCTTTGTACATACGTGGCCTTTGATTATCGTTTTAGTTTTATTATCTTTCTCACGTTTGTGAGTATATATTTTAAAAATAAAAACAGAACGCGCAGATAGAATTTCTTTTTGATTTTTCTTTTTGGTAAAAGAAAGGGGTTGCATATATTAAGATTTTAAGAAGTACAAATCCCTCAATAAAAAAGCGTAAACGATAATCAAATTACATATTAAAATGGATACGTGAAATCTGTATCATATAATCTATACCGTTGAGCTATATGAAGCTTTTGAACTCTGTTAAGCAACAATCTAGATCTGCAGACTAGTGCCTTATGATTTACAAACTGGTATCATTAAACACGCCAACAGAGTTGGATTCACGTTGCATTGTGAGTACCGAAAGAACCAGTGTCGTGACATTGCTCACGCTAGAAGGCGCTCTTCATTTCGGTGGGGACAAAAGCTTGCATCGTGTCAGAAGCATATGCTCTAGTGCAATCAAAACGAACTCTCGCTTCAGCAGGCAGCTCGTGCGTTAATGATCGGCATGCACTTGAACAGTCCTACCACAACAAAGTTGTTGTACCAACCAATAAAGTGAGCTCCCACCTTCAGCGAAAACAAGACAAAAACAACTACAGATGCGTGGTTGACGCGGCACCGGCCGGCGACGCCGCTCGGACATTCGCCGGGGAGGCGCGGGTTACATATGTGACGGTGACCAAAAGCGCGAGCGCGGCAGGGACGGCGGTCGGCAGGTGCTACGTACGCATCTGTGACCAAAGCGCGAGCGCGACAGGGACGGCGAGCGCTAAAACGCATTTCTACGGCTACACTGTACGGGTTACAAATGAAAAGGAAAGGTGTCAAGCAGAGTAATCAACAAGTTGCTCCCAATCCTGCCTAAGGCATATATACCCTCGAATGAAAGAAATGAATTATAAGAAAACTGCCAACCACTGTACGAACCACAAAATACCGAGTGCAAGAGGCTTGGACCGCATTCCTAGATTGCTATTTCCTCCGAACCGACGAACAATCTAACAGCAAAGTTATTTGTAACTTGACAACGGTGTTTTGACCTTTGTACATACGTGGCCTTTGATTATCGTTTTAGTTTTATTATCTTTCTCACGTTTGTGAGTATATATTTTAAAAATAAAAACAGAACGCGCAGATAGAATTTCTTTTTGATTTTTCTTTTTGGTAAAAGAAAGGGGTTGCATATATTAAGATTTTAAGAAGTACAAATCCCTCAATAAAAAAGCGTAAACGATAATCAAATTACATATTAAAATGGATACGTGAAATCTGTATCATATAATCTATACCGTTGAGCTATATGAAGCTTTTGAACTCTGTTAAGCAACAATCTAGATCTGCAGACTAGTGCCTTATGATTTACAAACTGGTATCATTAAACACGCCAACAGAGTTGGATTCACGTTGCATTGTGAGTACCGAAAGAACCAGTGTCGTGACATTGCTCACGCTAGAAGGCGCTCTTCATTTCGGTGGGGACAAAAGCTTGCATCGTGTCAGAAGCATATGCTCTAGTGCAATCAAAACGAACTCTCGCTTCAGCAGGCAGCTCGTGCGTTAATGATCGGCATGCACTTGAACAGTCCTACCACAACAAAGTTGTTGTACCAACCAATAAAGTGAGCTCCCACCTTCAGCGAAAACAAGACAAAAACAACTCAACCCAGTGAAAGAGAACTCCAAAAGCGGCACGGGACGGTATTCTACTGCCCAAAAATCACCACACATCTGCCACGAATCTTCCTGGATCGGGAATTGCCGGGCAAAAAGCTCAGCCAGTCCAGCACTACCTCTATCACCTAGCTGGAGCACATCAACTAGATAGCGCGGCCGCAAGGCGAGACGGCGGCTGGGCAACGGCCTCTCCTCATCGCCCACAGGAGCCGCGGAAGCGCGCATGAAGACGGCGCCCTTTTTGCCGCCGCCTCATCCCTCAGCCTGGCATCCACGATGTTGAGGCCCTTGCGGTTCCGGACCACGCCGTGCGCCCAGCTCGTGGACGCGTCGTCCCACTTCGCCTGCCCCGTCACGAGCTCGAACACCAGGATGCCGAACCTGTACACGTCGCTCGCCGGTGTCTCGTCGTCGCTGCCGGGGTGTATGAAGTCCGAGATCCTCGGCTCCATGTCGTCGCCGAGGAGGATGTTGGTCGGAACCAAATGGCCGTGCACGATGGGTCGACCGGATGACCCTGCCCATCCCTGGTGCAGGAACGCGAGTCCTCGTGCGATTCCTAGTATGATGCGGTACCGGGTAGGCCAGTCGCCCGGAGATTTCCTGTTGTCCTCAGCAGTGGGATCCAACATGTCAATGCTCATGTCGTCTGTGTCTATGCTGCCTGCCGGTAGCTCGTGGAGCCATCGGTGGAGGTCGCCCTTCTCCATGTACTCGAAAAGGAGGAGCTTCTGATTTCCTGTAATAGTCATGAGGTTTGAGTTTCAAATTAGCTACAACGCGTAGCATCAGAGAATATTCAACTTGTATGAACTCATAGTGCTAGTTTTTCTAGTTTCCAGATGACTGTTATCCTTGTGAAAGTGATATTCATGGTCTTCAGAATAATATCGTTCAAATAATAAATGCAATTAAGACCAGCAACTAGTAAGACATGTTTTCTGGGACTAAAACTACTTAAAGTCTTTTTGTTTATGTGGTATGTTTTTTTTCCTTAGGTCAACATCGTATTTTTTTTCTTCTTATTATCATTCGTTCTATATGCAATTAGACACACACATTTGAAGATAAGCCATTGCCTAGAAAGACATGAAGTGATAATTTGCACAACTGAAGTTTCTTAGTGTATTCATTCCAAAAAAAAAGTTTCCTAGAGTAAATAATCTGACCTGCAATGCAGTAACCAATGAGCGAAAGAATGTTTGGGTGCCTGAGCCTCGCAAGCTCCCGTAAACCTGCGGCCATGGTGGCGTCGTCGTCACCCTCCCGGACCCCCGCCACGGCGCCCTCCACGACGCGCACGACGACGTGCAGGTCCCCGGGGAGCACGGCGCGGTACGCGGCGCCGCTGCGGCCGCCGGGCC
>LAPY01006652.1:0-17168 GCA_000970635.1 Eragrostis tef
CCCTAATAACCCTAAACCCTAAAACCCTAAACCCTAAACCCCCTAAAAACCTTAAACAAAAGAAACATCCTATTCAAGAAACATAGCTACTATTGATTACAATGCCTGTTTTTTTTTGGCCAACAAATAAGTTTTGTTGACCTTAAAGTAGGACTTGTATGTAACCATGTAGCAACTCATTTCACTATGTCAAACCCATATGCCTAAATATATATCCCCAAACAATGGCCCCACAGCAAATGATAGAGATATTGCCATTTATACAGAAAATAACAAAAGAAATTTTCAAATGCGACGAAGAACATATTCTTATTGTATTAATTAATTCAATGTTAGCATTATTACGTAGATTGACAACAAAAATAGTGTTTTGTAACAAATATAAGCATGAATAAATCATTTTGCAGTGACACATAGGAGCAACATTAGTCATAATCCTATAGTCATTGAGAAGAAAGTGGGAACAACAAAATATGTTTCCTATTGGATTAGTACTATCCTACATGCCTAAGATTGCAATACTACAATCAATGAATATTAATTAACTATACCGTACTTCAAACCAATGAATATTAATTAACTATTAAAGATAACAGACAATCCATACCTTTGCAGCATGTTGTTGTGTAACTTTACAAGCAACAAATTGAGTGTGACTTTTCCAATGATGTAGGATCTCTAAAATAGCATACTAAATCATGAGCCATCATTTTTGTGGAAGAACTGCAATACAGATGAAAGCAATTTCTATTAACCAATGGAGTGTTCAAACCTAATATAAGAAAAAGGTACTACTTGTAGCATTTTAAGTACTAATAAGAAAATATTTGCAAGATCAAGGTTGAGATTCCCATAGTACAAAGGAAATTATGCAAAGTAAGTTCATATTTTCATAATTCAGAAACAAAAAATAGCTTAAGTATGAAGCAAACAACACCTTGTTTATTGATCGGGACTTAGGATGCACAACAGAAATGGAATACGGCTCAATGAAAGCTTGTCGGCCTCATGCAACAGCAAGAGTGAACTTGATTGTACATGCTGAAGAACACTATGTGCCTGGAGCAGTTTAAACCCCTTTGAAACTACAATCAAACGATGGATCATCATAAATCAGGGAAAATCAAGACATGGATCATCATAAATCATGAAGCATACGCATATGACTGGATGGTCCTACAGTTAAGGATTTCCACAAAAAAAAAAACTATACTTGTCCAATCATGGTTACCACTTGACCAGCCCCATATCACATGATCTTGATTGTGAGACCTCAACAATGTGTTGTTATTTTTTAAAAAAAAAACTAAATGGCCATTCTTAGAAGAAATGAACAATGCCACCAAAACAAAAGCAACTAATAGGCTGACACTAAGGCAACAGACATGAGCATTTGACAATAGGTTCTTGGATAGTCCTTACATCTATCAGGCTTATCACTTTCACTTCATAATTTAGGCATGATGTCCCATAAATGCTGAAAATAATATAATCTGAAATGTCATGGGAGTACTACATGATGAGACACCAAATATAATCTGTGACATTGCAGTAGATAGCAAAGATTAAAGGAAATCAATTATTTAAAACAGGAGGGAAAAACATATAGGTCAATAGACTTGACCTGCCTGATGCTATTTATGATCAAGCTGGTAACCCACCCATAGTTGACGAATACAAGGCTACAAACTCTGTCTCATCTGATCTGTCTTGATTGATTAAGCACATCTAGCAGCTGCAATGGATATAATACAACAACTAGGTGAAGAATAAAAGGATCACTTGATTTGATGAGGGTAGAATAATTATTACATTGTGAGAAATTCTATACCATAGGTCACTAATGGATTCCTTTCATTACCTTTTAGCAGAAAACAAACGTGAATCATCAAAAAACACATTTGTTCATTGGGGTTGACTTCTTCTATTGCACTCAGAATACTGAATACCCCCTGTTTTTACAGGTTTAGTTAGATGCATATAAAATGGCTGTAAACCACCACTGAAATATGATGTAAAACAAACAAAATTCTACCAATTATCTGTTGTTATAACTTATTTTTGTCATGCTTGTAATAAGGGCATGGACTAGTGAGATGTGCCAAACAGTTAATCAACAAGTATGATTTGCAAATCTGATGCATGTGCTGATGCTACTTTTAGCATTTCAGGAAAAATGTATGGCTTCATATGGATTATGTAGTTTTAATACGGATGACATGATCCATGTACCAGCTAAGGCTTGGACCATAACCTTAATAGCTAGTCATAAATGCAGATTTGTGTAACTGTACGTGTGTGCACCAAGAACATGGTTATTTTCATTTCTAATCTATGAGAGCTGAGGATAATGTAGTACCGTAAAATTTCTTAAGCTAGAAAGGAAGCATAATTTATATCTATCATATGAACATCTTAGGCATTCACTGAACATAAATGCTAATGCATCCTGTTGCAACCTGAATCGAAGCTATAAACAGTCGCAAGACAATATTATGCAGCCTACAGTGACCATTCTCTCTTTAGGCTTAGTTCTATTGCTAGGCGGCTACTTGTTAATTAATTTAAGGTTGACTCAAAGAACAGATGCTATTTTATTGATTGACCCATACACAAGGCCTGTGAGAAGTACCAAGAGGCTGTCACTGCAGTATGTCGACTAAGATTATGTATGGCATACTGAACCTATGCTCTCTCAGTACCAGCCACCTTATCACCATATTTCGACCAAAAGAGAATGCACTACTCAAATAGTTTGTCCATAGTTCCGTTTTTTTTCTCTATACAGAGCTAGAGATATCGGTAATAGTCAAATCCATATATCTGAAAAAATAATACGACAGTGTAGGGATATTGCACTTGACACTATATCTCTGCTTCATATAGATGGTTTCTTCAACAGTCCAAAAGCAATGAAACCTAGAACATCTTCTAAATCTGTATTCTTAAAAGGTGCAATTAGCGTATCTTCTAATTCATGCACCTTTAAGAAATCAGAATTACAAGACAGTCTGCATATCAAGTGTAGTTTTCAAATAAAATGATTCATAGCTGTGATTAGAGGCAACAAGTACATGTAACTTTTATGATTCACAAGTTAATAAGCTGTGATTAGTATGCTTGGTTGTACTCTTTATAGAGGACTAAAAATTGATACATTGCCATCAGTCATTTTACTAAAATGTACTACCAAGGTTCTTTCTCCTAAATAAGATGTATTCTTAACAGTCCTAATCCAATGGAAAATGCACAGGCTTACTAACTTGTTTTGCTAATACTTTTTCAAGAAACATACTAGCAAACTGGGGGAAGGCAGTGATATAAAGCATATACATGAAACTGACTCAATTTCCAAAATGAAAAGATAAGCAAAAATCAACAAGAGCAGACTTATCACATACCTGATCAGCAGCAACTGATATAACAGATGGTGACCGCAGCTTCTAGCGAAGTTATAACTTTTGTCATCCTTGGCAAGTATCTTTCCTATAAATTAGCGTACTTATTTCCAGTGAAATTACAGTCCCGAGTATTCAAGAGTAATCACAATGATCTTATCCAAAAGTTCACTATTATCAATATTACTGGTGGGCTTTTTACTGCTTTCATATTGGCATTGCAACTTGGCAATTATATCCTTGTTAGATAATGTAGATAAAACTGTCATGAACTTCTGGTGTCTATATCATTCTCAGCGCACATGTATCAGAGAAGGTATTCATTTAATTAACACAGCTGACACTCAGCAAATGAAATAAATTAGAATGGGCAAAGAGTGCATTGAAGATGCAAAATAATTAAGGTAGACAGTGCGCCAAAATAGTTCACTTTCAGATTATGATCTGTTCTTTAGGTCCTAATGAAATAAAGGTAATTCAGAAAAGTAGTAGCTTACCAATCAGCCACTCATCTTCCGTCCTAGAGCCAGTTCATTTTGCAAAATCTCAACAGTAGATGGATGGTCAAAGGAGATTCGGGAGAGTCAGCGTCGTAGCAGGTTTGACCGAGCAGTAAATTGTGTTGTCCATGATATTTAGCCTGTTCGTTTGGCTGCTTTGCAGCGCCTACAGTGTTTCAGTTATTTCTTCTGCAGCCGCTACAGTGTTTCTGCAGTCGCTACAGTATTCGTAGTTATTTTTCTGCAGCCGCAACCGCAGCTGCAGCCTACCGAACAAGCTGGAGGATCTCCCTTTTTCTATTTAAGAATTGAAAGGACAAGATGTCTTTCCATCACCATGGCAAATGGATGCCAAAGCTCATATAAATAAGACTGAGACTGTACATGTCAACCTGATAATCAACACAGATAAGAATTTGCTACCCACTGCATTATCAATGTTGCCGCCTGTTGCATTGAGTAAACGTACTATTAGTCCAGATTTTCAAGCAAACATGTTGTGAGGAAGCTTTAAATTCAACATATACAATGCAATTGTTCAAAATATTACAGGGAAATCGATTCCATTCGAAGAGCACACAGAGTACATTTCTGTTAGGCTGTTAGCAAAACCAGTTCGTCCTACCAAATTTCAGTCAGATTGGAGAATTCAGGGCCTCAGGGGCCCAATACTAAATTCTGAACTAGGCCCCTAATCGAACATTGAAACTAGAAAGTTGTCTCTATGTTTTATTTGATTTTATAATAAAAATTATCAGGGATCAATAGCATGCCAATTTATTTTCACTACAGTTTATAAGACCTCATATGCTGAAAAATCAAAAAGTTTAGAAATCAAAATAAAGCAAAAAAATCTTGATACAAGAAATCAAAAATTGAACCTGCCTCGATCCAACTTGAGTGTTCATCGTTGGACTAATAGGACGAGTGTGTTATACGTACCTACTCTTCATCGTGGGACGAGTCCGAGATGACGAAATTGCTGATCCGCGGTCATGGATCTGAGCAGTCACCGATGAGGGCCTTGGCCGTGACGGAGATGTTGATGGTGCGCTTGATGTCGCTGATGAAGCCAGGGTAAGCCGTGACCACGCAGGCGCCTGCATCTTAGGCGACACACGGCAGGTCGTCGGGAGTACGCCTGCACTGCACGCAACCGCGACGGCAACGATGGTTCTCGGCGACGGGCCACCGCATGCCCTGGAGAGAAGAAGAACCACCACTGCCAAACCACGCAAACTGGACGATGACGACGAGTAGAGCGCCCATCAGGAAGAGGAGAAGGGAGGCGAGGCGAGGAGGGGAATGGGGTATTCGATCATGAAAAACTGGACGGTTGGAGCCTGAAGTGGAGGGGTGACGGGTGATATTGACGAAGGAAGAGACGCGAGAGAACCCAAACGCCGCCCTGCAACTGCAGTCGCGCCTCCTGCTCTTCCGCGCTGGCACCTGTTCGCCTTCCGTTCCGCACGGCAAGGAAAGGAAACCAAACTAAAGGGACGGATGGGACGGCCTTTCGCGGCCCAAAGAAAAACGTTTCTTCTCCTCTTTCTGGGCAGTAGAGTTGCAAGGTTTAATCCATTTATGCCTGGCTTGCAAAGTTGGAACTTCATTATGCTGATTGAGTTCCAAAAGAAAAGAAAAAAGAAGCTTTTCTATGTTATACTTGCAGGTCAACCTCCGTATATATATTCTCAAAAAAAAACCTCCGTATATATTGATTCCATATCTCCTCGTCCTCCTGCTGATGCATCATATATTTCATTCTAACGTCGACCAGTAGTTTCCCTTGTTCAATATAAGGAACATGAGCACAGCTATAGAATACATCCATTTAGTAGACTTTTGTACGACCAAGAGATCTGATGGCTAAAATCACTTGGGTGGTGGTTCATATATCAATCAAAGGGCTTAAAACACTTGGTCAGACAAAAGTCGGACAAATGTGTGTGCTCTGAAGCATTTTCTAACATTTATTTGGATCATCAACATGCATGCATTGATAATAATTAGACTCCTTAATTAGTTACTTCGTCCCCAATATTGCACTCGGAAAAATAAGTTAGATGAAACTGAAATCCATCCATCACAGAGAAATTAAGGTGAAGATTTCGAAAGCAAGTGGGCCGAATTTATAGAAAAAAACAACGCCTTCAACATGTGGCTTGACAACATGTATGAAGTGAGGGAACTATGAGCCGCAACTTACCCCGCCAATGACTACAACCTTGGGCTCCACAGCTATCAATGTATCTGTCGCAGGAGGCCCCCACGGACTAGAGTGACATGTCAAGGCAGTTTTCCATGGAAAACTTGAGCGTTGGCTCTGAGAGGTGTCCTATGGCTTAGAGGCTGCGTCCCCTTCCATTCTATATGAAGATCGTAAAGATAGAGATGGATTTACACGGTCCGAAAACAGGCTCGTTAACAGATGCTCACGGTCCTGATATGCTCTGAAAAGGGCCTAAAAATCCATATAACCCTCGTGAAATATCTCCTACTATATGTCTATGTGTATCTGGGTTGGCATCACAAAATTGGGCAGGGTGCCAAAAATTGGCCCGGAGCGTGTGGTATAGCCCATGAAAACGGCCAGAAATGGCAGAATTCACGAAAAAATTGGGTGTCGGCTCTTCTCAGCCTGGAAAATTGGTCCGAGAGGTGTCCTACGGCTGAGAGACTGCTTCCACTTCTATTTTGCATGAAGATCGCAGAGATAGTGATGGATTTAAATGGCCCATAAACAGGTGCTCACGATCTCGAAATGCTCCGAAAGGGGCTCCGCACGCCATAAAAATCCATAAAAACATCGTGAAATGTCTCCACCACAGGGCCATGCATATCTAGGCTGGAGCATCGAAATTAGGCAGGAGGCCGAAAATTGGCTCAGAGCGTGTACTATAGCCCATACAAACGGCTTGAAACGGCAGTTTTCGTGGAAAACTTGAGTTTTGGCTCCCCTCAGTCCAGAAAAGTGGCCTAAGAGGTGTCCTATGGCTCAGAGGCTATTTCCCCATCCATTCTATGTGAAGATTGAAGAGATAGAGATGGATTTACATGGCCCGAAAACATGCCTGTAACGGGTGCTCACGATCCTGAAATATCTAAAAAGGGGTCGAAAAATCCATGTAACCCTCGTCAAATGTCTCCAGCTATATGTCTATGCGTATCTGGGCTGGCGACACGAAATCGGGCCCCGTGCCAAAAATCAGCCTAGAGCGTGTGCTATAGCCCATGAAGACGGTCTGAAATGGCAGATTTCGCGAAAAACTTGGGTGTCGGCTCCTATGAGCTCGAAACATTGGTCCAAGAGGTATCTTATGGCTGAGGCTGCTTCCACTTCTACATGAAGATCGTAGAAATTGTGATGGATTTACATGGCCTAAAAATAGGCTCATAATGGGTGCTCATGGGCGCGAAATGCTATGAAAGACGCTCCGCAGGCTTCGAAAATCTATGAAAATAACTTGAAATGTCTCATACCATAAGGCTATGCATATCTGGCCTGACGCCTCAAAATCGGGCCGGGTGCAAAAAAATCGGCCCGGAGCATGTCTTATAGGACATGAAAACAGCCCAAAAAGGCATATTTCACGAAAAAATTGAGTGTCGGCTCCTCTCAGCTCAGAAAATTGGTCTGAGAGGTGTCCTATGGCTGAGAGGCTGCTTCCACTTCTATTCAAAAAGAAGATCTCAAAGATAGTGATGGATTTACATGGCCCAAAACAGGTGCTCACGGCCCTAAAAGGGGCTCCGCATGCCCCAAAACTCCATGAAAGCATCGTGCAATGTCTCCTACCATAAGGCCATGTATATCTAGGCTGGTGCATCGAAATCAGGCCAGCTGCCAAAAATTGGCTCCGAGTGTGTGCAGAAGCAGTTTTCGTGGAAAACTTGAATGTTGGCTCCTTTCGGCCTGGAAAAGTGGCCCGAGAGGTGTCCTATGGCTCAGAGGCTGATTCCCCTTCCATCCTATGTGAAGATCATAGATATAGCGATGGAATTACACGGCCCAAAAATAGGCCCGTAATGGATGCTCACGGTCCCGCCAGAAAATGCCCAAAAAACCATGAAAACATCGTGAAATGTCTCCTACTATATGACCACGCTTATCTGGGCTGGCGCCACAAAATCGGGCCGGGTGCCAAAATCGGTCCGGAGCGTGTGGTATAGCCCATGAAAACGTCCTGAAGTGGCATATTTTGCGAAAAACATGGGTGTCGGCTCCTCTCAGCCCGAAAAATTGGTCCAGGAGGTGTCCTATGGCTGAGAGGTTGCTTCCACTTCCATTCTACATGAAGATCGAATAGATAGCGAAGGATTTACATTGCCTAAAAACAGGCTCATAACGGCTGCTCAAGGCCCCAAAATGCACCAAAAGGGCTCCGCATGCCCCAAAAATACATGGAAACATCATAAAATTTCTCCTACCATAAGGCCAGAGGTTGCTTCCCCTTCCATTCTATGTGCAAATTGCACAGATAGAAATGGATTTACATAGACCAAAAATAGGCCTGTAACGGGTGCTCATCGTCCCGAAACGCAATGTAAAGGGCCCAACAACTCCAACTATATGTCCATGCGTATCTGGGCTTGTGCCACAAGATCGGACCGGGTGCCAAAAATCGGTCTGGAGCGTGTGGTATAGCCCACGAAAACGGCCTGAAACGGCATATTTCGTGAAAAACTTGGGTGTTGGCTCTTAGCCCGGAAAAATGGTCCAAGAGGTGTCCTATGGCCGAGAGACTGCTTCCAATTCCATTCTACATGAAGATCGCAGAGATAGTGATCGATTTACATGGCCCAAAAACAGGTTCATAACGCGTGCTCACGATCCCGAAATGCTCCAAAAAGGGCTCTGCACGTCACGAGAATACATGAAAACGTCGTGAAATGTCTCTAACCATAAGGCCATGCATATCTGGGCTGGTGCATCGAAATCGGATCAGGTGCCAAAATCGGCTTGGAGCATGTTATATAGCGCATGAAAACGTCCTGAAACGGCACTTTTTTTGAAAAAGTTGAGTGTTGGCTCCTCTCAGCCTGGAAATATAGCCCGAGAGATGTCCTATAGGTCAGAGGCTGCTTCCCCTTCCGTTCTATGTGAACGTCGTAGAGATAGAGATGGATTTACACGGCCCGGAAACAGGCCCGTAATGGGTGCTCATCATCCCGAAATGCCCTGAAAAGGGCCCAAAAATCCATGTAAACCTCATGAAATGTCTCCTACTATATGTCCATCCTTATCTGGACTGACGCCACAAAAGCGGGCCGGGTGCCATAAATCGGCCCAGAGCATATGGTATAGCCCATGAAAACGGCCTGAAATAGCAGATTTTGCGAAAAAAGTTGGTGTCGGCTGCTCTCAGCCCGAAAAATTGGTCCGAGAGGTGTCCTATGGCTGAAAGGCTGTTTTCACTTCCATTATACATGAAGATCGAAGAGGTAGTGAAGGATTTACAAGGCCTAAAAACAGGCTCATAACGGCTGCTCATGGCCCCATAATGCTCCAAAAGGGGCTTCGCACGCCTCGAAAATACATGAAAACAGCGTGAACTGTCTTCTACCATAAGCCCATGCATATGTAGGCTAGCGCTTCGAAATCGGGCCGGGTGCCAAAAATCAGCTCGTAGTGTGCGCTATAGCCCATGACGGCGGCCTGAAACAGCAGTTTCCGCGGAAAACTTGAGTGTCAGCTCCTCTCAGCCTAGAAAAGTGTCCAGAGAGGTGTCCTATGGGTCAGAGGATGCTTCCCCTTCCATTTTATGTGAAGATCACAGAGATAGAGATGGATTTACACGGTCCGAAAACAGGCCCGTAACGGGTGCTCACCGTCCCGAGATGCCCTGAAAAAGGTCCAAAAATCCATGTAACCCTCGTCAAATATCTTGAGCTATATGTCTATGCTTATCTAGGCCGGTGCCACAAAATTAGTACGTGTGGTATAGCCCATGAAAACGGCCTGAAATGACAGATTTCGCGAAAAACTTGGGTGTCGGCTCCTCTTAGCCCGGAAAATTGGTCCAAGAGGTGTCCTATTACTGAAAGGCTGCTTTCATTTTTATTATACATGAAGATCGCAGAGATAGTGAATGATATACATGCCTAAAAACAGGTTCTTGCTCACGGCCCCAAAATACTCCAAAAGAGGCTCCGCATGCTTCGAAAATACATAAAAACAACGTGATACACCTCCCGTATTATTTACCAACTTCCCTTCCGCAAGGCAGGCCGCAGAACAAGAATTCGCCCAAGGGTTACCTCCTCTCCCAGATTTTTCTCCTCCAGATCGTGCACGGCGGCGGTGGCGGTTGGCAGCTGGACTCCTCATCGTCCATGGTAAATCATCTATCTACACTCCCGCCGCTCCATGTTTACGCAGCCATCTTCCTCCCATGGGTGTCGCCGTTCCTGTAGCAGTCTCCTTTAACCTCACCCATGTCCTTCGGATCCAGCAGAGAAGACAGAAGATGAGGTGGTCAGATCCAGGCGCAGCTTTGCAACTCGTCTGTGCAGTCAGCCTCTCCAAACGGCCCTCTGTACCTAAATCTGATGCCATCGCCCTGCTCCCAACACGGATCTTCCCTCAGGTATCCTCCCGCTCCCATGAACACATCCTTTTGTGAACCTGCGAACAGTTTTAGTTTTGGTGTGCCGCTTGTATTCAGGTCTCGATGGGGTTCTTTCTGGGAACATGATGAATAGGATCCAGCAGAGAATTAATAAACATGGGAAACGCCTCCAGGTACTCGTTTGTTTTCAATCAAGTTAACTTCTTGGTCGACATTGGTGACTGTATGCTTATGAAATAGTGAACTTATTGTGCAAGGGCTTCGAATTGGTCTGCATGACAAACTGTTGTATCTATCGGTATTATTTTGGTGCAGTTGAATTAAAACTGATATCTATAATTGCTGAGCGATGACAGAAATCTCATGACAATTCTTTTCAGTTTCTAAGAGAACAGATCTTGAATTCCATACTGTGTTTGCACACCCTTGCATCAAATTAGCAGTTTCTTACTTGGTGCTCTGTCACAATTTTAAGAGATTTTCGCTGTATCAGGGGTATGTCAGGGACCTGGTGAGATTACAGATTCTGTTATTTCCATAAGTCCATGTGGTAAGTTCAACTTTTCTTCGAGATACAATCAGTGCACATCTATTTACCAGCATTATTATTGATAAATAAAGTTTAATAATTATGCGTCCTAATAGAAAGCATAATAGTTTATTTTAGACACGCGAATGATTTCTGGCAAATATGTTGCCTTCAGATTACTTTCAGTTGATATATGAAAATGAGTACATGATTTAGGGACTTCAGACTGTCTTCTATACTTGCCAAACTATACCCACTTCAGTTGAATATTGACAGTGCTATAAAAGTGACATTTAGTAGGATGGTGTGCATTGTAAGAATTTGCATTTATAGTGCGACACTTGAATATATTAAACTACTGCTTGTGTAAGTTCTGGAACTCAATTGTGAGACTTCTATGTAATTTACACAAATGCTGAGTACCCAGAGTCTAAGATAGCATTCTTATGGCTGTTGTGTTAATGAAAAATGAACACCTCTTTTACAGGTAATTGGAAGGACAGCTCAAGCAAACCTCATGGGAGAGAAATGGAGATGCACATTTCGAGAAGCAAACAGAATTGATAGGGGAAACATGTATTCTTCTTGTTTAGAATGGCAGATCAAACATATTTTTTTATTGTAGTATAGTGTGTGTTAACTATTTGGTGTGTAGTGAACCTGCTGTGTTTATGTACCATATATCAGTTAATAAAGAGATGAGTATGTTTGCACCAACCACTCTTATGAGTCGATTCCCCTTATTTTGCTTAATTGAAAAATAATAAAGTTTCAGCATATTCTTCCTTGAATACGCTAGCTGTAAATATAGACCGCAGTATAAGAGCTTGCAACGCATACAACTGTTGGTGAGAGCTCAAAGTATACGTTGCTGGTTTGCAACGGTTAATCACACATGTTACCAACGCATCTGTATGTGTGGCAATTGACCTTGCAACGCCAGCTCTTGCAACGCATAGTGAATGCGTTGGTACATGTGCTAGCAACGCTTATTTGGACTTCTAGCAACGTATATATCCATTGCAAAAGGGGTGTTCTCTTGCAGTGATATTTGGGCTGGTGCATTGAAATCGGGCCGGGTGCCGAGAATCAGATTGGAGCGTGTGCTATAGCCCACGAAAATGTCCTGAAACAGCACTTTTCGTAGAAAAGTTGAGTGTTGGCTCCTCTCAGTCTGGAAATGTGGCCTGAGAGATGTCCTATAGGTCAGAGGCTACTTCCCCTTCCGTTCTATGTGAAGATCGAAGAGATAGAGATGGATTTACACGGCCTGAAAACAGGCCCACCGTCCTAAAATGCCCTAAAAAAGGCCTAAAAATCCATGTAAACCTCATGAAATGTCTCCTACTATATGTCCATGCTTATCTGGGCTGGCGCCACAAAATCGGGCCGGGTGCCAAAAATTGGCCCGGAGCGTGGAGTAAGCCCATGAAAAGGGCCCAAAATGAAAGATTTCGTGAAAAAAGATGGGTGTCGGGTCCTCTCACTCTGGGAATTGGTCCGAGAGGTGTCCTATGGCTGAGAGGCTGCTTCCACTTGCATTCTAAATGAAGATCGTAGAGATAGTGATGGACTTACATGGCCTAAAAACTGGCTCATAACGGGTGTTCACGGCCCGAAATGCTCCAAAAGGGGCTCTGCACGCAACGAAAATACATGAGAACATCGTGAAATGTCTACTACCCTTAGACCATGCATATCTGGTCAAAATCGGACCGGGTGCCAAAAATCAGCTTGGAGCGTGTGTTATAGCCCGTGTTCAGAAGGGCACTATGTCTAGACGTGATTAGGCGTTTTCAAATGTAGCCATTATGTATAGTAAATATGCATCAGTCAAATATTAAAAAGAAAAGGAAAAACAAATCTTATGCTGCTCACGCACAACTCAAGAGCCACCAGGCCCATCAGCCCATCGGCTTGGAGGGTGTGCTATAGCTCATGAAAACGTCCTGAAACGGCAGTTTTTGTGGAAAAGTAGACTGTTGGCAACTCTCAGTTGGAAAATATTGCCCGAGAGATGTCCTATGGGTCAGAGGCTGCTTCCACTTCCGTTCTATGTGAAGATCGTAGAGATAGAGATGGATTTACACGGCCCGAAAATAGGCCCGTAACGGGTGCTCACGGTCCCGAAATGCCCTGAAAAGGGCCCAAAAATCCATATAATCCTCATGAAATGTCTCCTACTATATGTTCACGCTTATCTGGGCTGGCACCACAAAATCGGACAGGGTGCCAAAAATCGGCCCGGAGCGTGTGGTATAGCCGATGAAAACAGGCAGAAACGACAGATTTCACGAAAACATGGGTGTTGGCTCCTTTCAGCCTGGAATATTTGTGCGAGAGGTGTCCTATACCTGAGAGGCTGCTTCCACTTCCATTCTACATGAAGATCACAGAGATATTGATGGATTTACATGGCCCAAAAACAGGTTCATAACGCTTGCTCACGACCCAAAAATGCTCCCAAAGGTGCTCTGCATGTCCCAAAAATACATGAAAAATCGTGAAATGTCTCCTACCATTAGGTCATGCATATCTGGGCTGGTGCATCGAAATGGGGCCGGGTGCCAGAAATCGGCTTGGAGCATGTGCTATAGCTCATGAAAACGTCCTGAAACGGTAGTTTTCGTCGAAAACTTGAGTGTTGGCAACTCTCAGCTGAGAAATGTGGGCCGCAAGATGTCCTATGGGCCAGAGGCTTCTTCCTCTTTCGTTCTATGTGAAGATCGCAGAGATAGAGATGGATTTACACGGCCCGAAAATAGGCCCGTAACGGGTGCTCACCGTTCCGAAATGCCCTTAAAAGGGCCCAAAAATCCATGTAGTCCTCATGAAATGTCTCCTACTATATGTCCATGCTTATCTGGGTTGGCGCCACATAGTCGGGCCGGGTGCCAAAAATCGGCCTGAAGCGTGTGGTATAGCCTATGAAAACAGCTTGAAACGGCAGATTTCACGAAAAACATGGGTGTCGGCTCCTTTCAGCCTGGAATATTTGTTCGAGAGGTGTCCTATGCCTGAGAGGCTGCTTCCACTTCCATTCTACATGAAGATCATAGAGATGTTGATGGATTTACATGGCCCAAAAACAGGTTCACATCGCTTGCTCACGACCCCAAAATGCTCCAAAAGGGGCTCTGCATGTCCCAAAAATACATATAAAAATCATGAAATGTCTCCTACCATAAAATCATGCATATCTGGGCTGGTGCATCGAAATGGAGCCGGGTGCCAAAAATCGGCTTGGAACATGTGCTATAGCTCATGAAAACGTCCTACTATATGTTCACGCTTAGCTGGGTTGCCACCACAAAATCGGGCAGGGTGCCAAAAATCGGCCCAGAGCGTGTGGTATCCCATGAAAACGGCCTGAAATGGCAGATTTTTGCAAAAAACTTGAGAGTCGGCTCCTCTCAGCCCGAAATATCGGTCCAAGTGGTGTCCTATGGCCCAGAGGCCCCTTCCACTTCCATTCTACATGAAGATTATAGAGATAGTGATGGATTTACGTTGCCCAAAAACTGGCTCATAATGGGTGCTCACGGCCCGAAATGCTTTGAAAGGGTTCCGCACACCATCAAAATCCATGAAAACATTGTGAAATATCTCCTACCATAAGGTTATGCATATCTGGTCTGGCGCTTCGAAATCGGTCCGGGTGCCAAAAATCCGCTCGAAGCTTGTGCGCCCATGAAAACGGCCTAAAACGGCAGTTTCCATGGAACACTTGAGTGTCAACTCCTCTCAACCCAGAAATAGAGCCCATAAAAACGGCCTTAAATGGCAGATTTTGCGAAAAACTTGAGCCCCGGCTCCTCTCATCCCAGAAAATTGGTCCAAGTGGTGTCCTATGGCTGAGAGGTTGCTTCCACTTCTATTCTACATGAAGACGGCAGAGATAGTGTTGGCTCCTCTCAGCCAGGAAATGTTGCCCGAGAGATGTCCTATGGGTCAGAGGTTGCTTCCCCTTCCGTTCTATGTGAAGATCGCAGAGATAGAGATGGATTTACACGACCCGAAAACAGGCCCGTAACGGGTGCTCACTGTCCTGAAATGCCCTGAAAAGGGCCCAAAAATCTATATAATCCTCATGAAATGTCTCCTACTATATGTTCATGCTTATCTGGGCTGGCACCACAAAATCGGACAGGGTGCCAAAATCGGCCCAGAGCGTGTGGTGTCCCATGAAAACGGTATGAAATGGCAGATTTTGCGAAAAAACTTGAGAGTCGGCTCCTCTCAGCCCAAAAAATTGGTCCAAGTTGTGTCCTATTGCTCACAGGCCCCTTCTTCTTCCATTATACATGAAGATCGAAGAGATGGTGAAGGATTTACATGGCCTAAAAACAGGCTAACAACGGGTGCTCACGACACCGAAATGCTCCAAAAGGGACTCCTCACGCCCCAAAAATACATGAAAACATCGTAAAATGTCTCCTACCATAAGGCCATGCATATCTAGGCTGGCTCCTCGAAATCGGGTCGGGTGCCAAAAATCGGCTCGTAGCGTGTGCTATAGCCCATGACGGCGGCATGAAACGGCAGTTTCCGCGGAAAACTTGAGTGTCAGCTCCTCTCAGCCCAGAAAAGTGACCAGAGAGGTGTCCTGGATCAGAGGTTGCTTCCCCTTCTATTCTATGTGAAGATCGCAATGATAGAGATGGATTTACATAGCCCGAAAACAGGCCCATAACGGGTGCTCACCGTTCCAAAATGCCGTAAAAAGGGCCCAAAAATCCATATAATCCTCATATGAGGTCTCCTACTTTATGTTAACGCTTATGTGGCCTGGCACCACAAAATCAGATCGGGTGCCAAAGATCGGCCCAGAGCGTGTGCTTCCTCTCAGCCTGGGTCCAAGAGGTGTCCTATGGCTGAGAGGTTGTTTCCACTTCCATTTTACAAGAAGATCGCAGAGATAGTGATGGATTTACATGGCCCAAAAATAGGTTCATAACGGCTCCTGATGACCCTAAAATGCTCCAAAAGGGGCTCCGCACACCCCAAATATACAAGAAAATAACGTGAAATGTCTCCTACCATTAGGCCATGCATATCTGGTCTGGCGCCTTGAAATCAATCCGGGTGCCAAAAATCGTCTCGAAGCATGTGCGCCCATGAAAACGGCCAGAAACGGCAGTTTCCACGGAAAACTTGAGTGTCAACTCCTCTCAGCCCTGAAATGTGGCCCGAGAGGTGTCCTATGGGTCAGAAGCTGCTTTTCCTTCCGTTCTATGTCAAGATCGCAGAGATAGAGATGGATTTACACGGCACGAAAACAGACCCGTAACGGGTTCTCACCGTCCCGAAATGCCATAGAAAGTGCCTAAAATCCATATAATCGTCATAAAATGTCTCCTACTATATGTTCACGCTTATCTGGGCTGGCGCCAAAAAAACGGGCCGGAGCGTGTGGTAAGCCCATGAAAACGGCCTGAAACGACAAATTTTGCGAAAAATTTGAGTGTCGGCTCCTCTCAGCCCCAAAAATTTGTCTAAGTGGTGTCCTATGGCTAAGAGGTTGCTTCCACTTCCATTCTACATGAAGATCGTAGAGATGGTGATGGATTTACATGGCCTAAAAACAGGCTCATAACGGCTGCTCACGGCCCCGAAATGCGTCAAAAGGGGCTCCGCACGTGCTGAAAATACATGAAATATCGTGAAATGTCTCCTACCATAAGGCCATGCATATCTGGGCTGGCGCCTCGAAATCAGGCCGGGTGCCAAAAATCGGCTCGTAGCGTGTGCTATAGCCTGTGATGGCGGCCTGAAACGGCAGTTTCCGTGGAAAACTTGAGTGTTAGCTCCTCTTGGCTTGGAAAAGTGGCCAGAGAGATGTCCTATGGGTCAGAGGCTGCTTCCCCTTCAATTCTATGCGAAGATCGCACAGATAGAGATGGATTTACACGGCCCGAAAACAGGCCCGTAACGGGTGCTCACCGTTCCCAAATGCCCTAAAAAGGGCCCACAAACCCATATAATCCTCATATGATGTCTCCTACTATATGTTCACACTTATGTAGGCTAGCGCCACAAAATCGGGGTGGGTGCCAAAAATTGGCCCAGAGCATGTGGTATAGCCCATGAAAACAGCCTGAAATGGCAGATTTTGCGAAAAACTTAGGTGTCAGCTCCTCTCAGCCTGAAAAATGGGTCCAAGAGGTGT
>LAPY01006658.1:0-17081 GCA_000970635.1 Eragrostis tef
AACAAAGTCTGTGAGCTAGGTGTTAGGTTGAAATTTCTCGATGACGCTATATCAGGAAGCCTAGATCCAAACAATCGCAGCTCTGAGAGGAAAATTCTCTATGATGGTCTTGAAATTGACAGTCATGACACTGTGGCACTTCAAAGGTTGCAAGAAGAAATCCATAAACAAGCATTTAGATCATATTACACAGCTTGTCAAAAAATGGCACCTGCCGAAGGGTCAGGAGCTTGTGCAGAAGGTTTTCAAGCTGGATTCAAACCAAGTTCACGGAGAGCCTCACTTCTTTCACTTTCTGCTTCTGAACTTGATATTACTTTGACAAGGATAGATGGTGGAGAGATAGAAATGGTTGAATTCATAAAGGGGCTTGACCCTGTATGCCAGGAGCAAAACATACCATTCTCTCGACTATATGGGAGTGATATTTCTGTCCTTGCAGGGTCCTTGGTCATACAATTGAGAGATTATACTTCTCCACTCTTTTCCTCTGTCAATGGGACATGTCAAGGCCGTATTGTGCTTGCCCAGCAGGTCAGTGCCACCTCATTCTTTTTTTCCTTTTGATAAAACTAGTGAGTTTATAAAGATTTATATTCACTTGAGAGGGATATGAACATGCACTTCTGGAAAACTCAAAAAGTGTACCTGGGATTTCAGCTAGCCTACCACAGTACCTCTATTTTATGTTACACGACTTCATGCTTTCTACTGATGTATGCGTTGAAGTCTTCCTTATGTATCTTAGTATTCCCTCACTTTCACCTATGCCATGCATGCCAGTTGTAAGGATTGGATATGTAGTTTATCTGATTGGTCAGCTGCCAGGAAGCAGATCTGACACACAGAGCTTCCCTGGTAGGAAGGTGGCAACTTTGAACCAGGCTGTAGTGGCCTGGTTACTGCAACTAGACTGGCCATGCAATAATCAGTCCTGGCTAGATTGATGGTCGACCTGAGTTGACCATGCCTTGCAATGGAAACACTTGCTGTTCCATGTCATATGAGACTCAATATAGTGATTCAGCGTGAGATTTGTGATCATGGATTTTGAGTATGGTTTATTACTCAGTTTGGCAGTTCTCCTGATAGGGACATCCTGCTATATACTTCTGATTTAGGCTTGCATTCCGATATGACAATATCCGGATCTCGTAATATTGCATTCAAAGATTTAGAATACTAGTTGTTAGAAAAAATAAAGTGGTCTGTGGTCTCTACTGGTTCTTGCCGGTAAACGCCTAATAACTAGTGTTTTGATAACTCGAACTTGCATGTACATATTTAACTTTGAATATGTATTTGTGTGTTGTCAGTGCTGTTCACAGCTGTAACATAAATTGATTTTTTGGGGAATTATACAGAATAACATGTGATTTTTTTTTTGTTATCTGTCCTGTTTTTTCTCTCATGGAATCTACTTTCAGGCAACATGTTTCCAACCCCAAATACCCCAAGATGTATATATTGGAAGATGGCAAAAGGTCACTATGCTACGTTCTGCCAGTGGTACTACACCAGCAATGAAAATGTACTCTAATTTGCCTCTTTATTTCCAGAGGGGGGAGATATCTTTTGGAGTTGGTTATGAACCATCTTTTGCTGATATAAGTTATGCGTTTCAAGTAGCCCTGAAGAGAGCTAATCTTAGCACCAGGGCTAGTCCAGCTATGCAGCCACCTAAAAAGGAGCGCAGTTTACCGTGGTGGGATGACATGAGATACTACATCCATGGAAAGATAGTCTTGTATTTCAACAAGACCACATGGAAGTTCCTGGCAACAACTAATCCTTATGAGCATGTAGACAAGCTCCAAATTGTTTCTGAATACATGGAGATCCAGCAAACTGATGGGCATGTGGATGTTTCTGCAAAAGAATTCAAGATGTACATCAGCAGCTTAGAGAGTATTATGAAGAATTGCAGCTTAAAAGTTCCATCTGGTGTGCCCAGACCCTTTATCTATGCTCCTTCATTCTCCTTAAATGTGATTATCGATTGGCAGTGTGAATCTGGGAATCCACTGAATCATTATTTGCATGCACTCCCTTTTGAGGGGGAGCCACGAAAGAAGGTTTATGATCCATTTCGATCTACTTATCTCTCTCTTAGATGGAACTTTTCCCTTAGGCCATCTCAAGCACAGTGTGATAATGGCTCATCATCTTCCTGTTATGGAAACAACCCGATGCTTTGTGGATCTGTATCCAGTAGTTCTTCCAAATTGGCTGATGCTGAATTCCCTACCATGAACCTGGGAGCCCATGACCTTGCTTGGGTTTTTAAATGGTGGAGCTTAAATTACAACCCCCCTCACAAACTGCGTTCTTTCTCCAGATGGCGTCGGTTTGGAATTCCTCGGGCTGCCAGATCCGGTAACCTCTCGCTGGACAAAGTTTTGGTTGAATTCTTTTTGCGGGTTGATGCTACCCCCTGTTGCATTAGACATGTAACTTTGACTGAGGATGACCCTGCTAATGGCTTAACCTTTAAGATGTCAAATTTGAAGTACGAGTTGTGTTACAGTCGAGGTAAACAACACTATACATTTGATTGTAAGCGTGAACCGCTGGACCTGGTTTATCGTGGTTTTGATCTTCACAAGCCAGAGGTTTATCTAATCCGAGATAATAACTTGTCTTCAGTTGATAATGTATCCAAAGTAAAGACTACTGCCCAACAGTCGACGGGCAAATTTGTTCATGACAGGTTCAACTTGGGCAATTTACAAGAAAAACATGAGGATGGCTTCCTCTTATCCTCAGATTATTTCACTATAAGAAGACAAGCTCCTAAGGCAGATCATGATAGACTTATTGAATGGCAAGATACTGGTAGGAATCTTGAGATAACTTATGTTAGATCTGAGTTTGAGAATGGTAGTGAAAGTGATCATAATCTATCTGAGCCAAGTGATGATGATGATGGTTTTAACGTGGTGCTGGCGGATAATTGTCAGAGGGTATTTGTGTATGGCCTTAAGCTTCTATGGACTATTGAGAACAGAGATGCAGTTTGGTCATGGGTTGGAGGAATTTCCAAAGCTTTTGAATCTCCAAAGCCCTCTCCTTCACGACAATATGCACAAAGAAAGCTGATTGAAGAAAGGAATGCTGAGGCCTCCAGATTGGTGCAAGATGCTACCTCGTCCATCCATGATAGCTCTCCATCAGCCCAACATGCTGAATCTTCAGGCTCATCTTCACTGTTGCATAGCAAAGCCAATCGCATCTCTGATATGGCTGGTACGCTTTGAAAGTTAAAAAATTGAAATATCTTTAACATGTTGTAACCTTTTGTTACTTGTTCTGAGCTTATCCTGTCAATGCAGTGAAGCATGGTATCTTCGATGATTTCAATGATGAAGGGCAACTCCAATTTGCAGTTAATGTTATCAAACCCCAATTTAACCTACATTCTGAAGAAGCCAATGTAAGTTAAGGCCGCTGATGCGGAGATACTCCGCGAGAGTGACGCATCCCCTGCCGACCCGGCCGCCATTGCTGCACATGCCATCCTGTGCTACCACCGCTGGGGGAGCTTGGCTGGAGCTCCTCCGGCGTGAGGCGCAGCTGTGGCGTCCTCGTCCAGATGGAGGTGGGCAGTTGATCTGCAGCGACTGCGGGCTTGCTCCTCATGATTCCCGATCCGACTGATTTGGAATTTCTGGATTGAGTTATTATCTTTGGAATTTTTATTCAAAGTTCTGTGATGATTCAGTAGCAAGAGTTGGCGGAGATTTGGACTACAGATGAACTAATGGTCATTAGTGAATTGTTTCACCAGTTTGGTTTTGTGTTTCCTGTAGACCGAAGTGCTCACTGCTCAGACATTTGCCTTCCAAAATACGATAATTCAGTATAAACATCTGAATCAATGATGCTTAGGTTTCCTTGTTTCAGATTCTGAGATCTTTTCCTTTGTAATTTTTTTTTTCAATTAGCTGGCTGTTCTTTTAGCTTGGAAATTAATATTGTTGTCCGAAGGTGAATCAGCTGCACCTTTGAAGCTTAAGAATTGTTCTGATTATATTACAGATTCTTGAGATTCTGGCCCTCGAGGGGTAACCACACCAGAAGCATACACAGGGTCACCAAACAAACCGGCAAACCAGCCTACCAAACGCAATCACATGCACTACCTAATGCTAGCCCAAACCATTCTGCAGGCAACCAATCAACTGCTTAGCAATGCAAGAAAGCTACAACCAGGCAACCAAACACTAGTAGTTTGCATTGCTGGAGACTGGGTTGGGCTGGCCTGGGTTAGATCCTAGCCATGCCAAAGCTAACACACGCAACCAATCACACCCTTAAAAATTGTGCACTGAATCTGGACAAGCATTTTTTAAGGGTATCTGAGTACAGCTTGACCTTTGTAAAATTTTGTTCCGTTCCATAATGTACAATGAACAGGGTTAATTTTGGTGGGTACATGGATCACACAATTCATTTCTTTGTGCATGTGTACCATTCAACTTTGAAACAGCAATATGACATGCTGTGCTCATATCGAACCATTATTAATATTACAACTTTTGGATGTGATTTTTGAAGCCTTGCCCTTCTCACATAGTTTTTCACTAAACGTATTAAATTAAATTAATCTAATTTTTATGAACAGGCCTAGGAAAAACAGTCTTCAGTATCCATCGGATGATGAAGATGTTGAAGAAGAGGCTGATGAAGTGGTCCCTGATGGGGTAGAAGAAGTGGAGCTTGCAAAAATTAACCTTGAACAGAAGGAAAGGGAAAGGAAGTTACTGCTTGATGATATAAGATCCCTAACTGGAAATGGTGATATTCAGAGTGATCAATGCCATTCTGCAGAAAAGGGTGATTGTCTATGGATGATCAATAGTGGGAAACCAATACTGGTAAAGTTTTTGACTTTCTTGGGCCTGTATAAAAATAAATGATTTTTTATCATTGTACGACCCAGCCATACGACCAATATAAATCAACTACCAGCATGGTGGTTACCAGTGATCATTACACTGGTCGTATGTCCGGGTCGGCCAACCTGCCTGTACGCACAGCAATTCCCTTTTTTTTCAGTGTTCAGTAAATGATTTTAATATTAATTTTACGGGTAAATTATTATTGTTTTCTTTTGCTCTCTTTGCTTCCCTCTTGTTGGTTCTTCTGGGTTTGTTCTCCAGCCTACCCCCACTTGCATGAGACTAAAAGGCTGTGTTGTTATTATTATTGTTGTTGTTCAGTAAACTATTGTATTTCTAGAGCAATGGAAATTCTCTTATCTGATTTTATTCATGTACAACATGTGAT
The DNA here is from genome assembly GCA_000970635.1 of Eragrostis tef. Classification (NCBI taxonomy): domain Eukaryota; kingdom Viridiplantae; phylum Streptophyta; class Magnoliopsida; order Poales; family Poaceae; genus Eragrostis; species Eragrostis tef. The sequence goes on from LAPY01006658.1 coordinate 5,290, forward strand.
CAATTTTGTACTGTAATCAGGTGGATGGACTGAAGAGAGATCTTATAAACCTACAGAGGTCTCGAAGGTCTGCATCTTCAGCATTAAGGAAAGCACTTCAAAAGGCTGCACAGTTACGCCTAATGGAGAAAGAAAAAAACAAAACCCCTTCTTGTGCCATGCGGATATCTATGAAAATTAAAAAGGTTTTATGGAGCATGCTCGCAGATGGAAACACTTTTGCCGAAGCTGAGATCAATGATATGGTGTGTGTGAAACTTTTTATGCATTATTTTTTTACCTTGAAATTTCTGATGTCTTTTCATTTGCTTTTCTGGAAACACTTTTTGCTGTCATCGTGGTTTCTCTGAGGATGAAGAACACAGACGGATATAAAATTACCTTTCTTGGAGAATTGTTTTGACGTGTAGCCATTTTTTGTGGTACAATCATAGTTCTTGAAATATGTTGCAGGTGTGTGATGTTGATCGGGATTACAAAGACATAGGTATTGCTCGCTTTACAACCAAATATTTTGTTGTGAGGAATTGCATGGCCAATGCCAAATGTGATACGTTGTTGTCTGCCTGGAACACACCTCCGGAAAAGTAAGAAAAGTTTTCACTTCATCTTCATGGTTGATTGCTTTTTATGTTTTTATGTCGATATTTGTGTGTGTATTGTTGAAACTTTTTCTAAATAAATTTGTCATTGCATTCCTAATATACACCATAATCTTAGTCCACTTTTCAACTTACATTACATTTGTCAGCGATGTTTTTTTTTTCTTTCTCATTGAATTTAGGTTGCCAATCCTCTAAAAAGCTGGGATTCCATTGAATGACTACTGACTGTTTTTTTTCAGAGGTGTCATGCTCCGTGTGGATGCCAAGCAAGGTGCTCCTAAGGATGGAAATTCCCCTCTTGAGCTCTTTCAGGTTGGTTTAGCTTAGGAACCAGGTCAATTTATGATATGATGCATGCCATGCGATTATTTTATTTTGGCTGTGTTAAACGTCTAGTTTGTAGATACTAGAATCGGCTAATTGCCTGCCTCATATTTGTTGGGAAGCTTGTATTTCGAGATGACCATGTTATCAATCACATGGATGGTGTCACAAGAAAAGATAAACATAGAACATATTTGTATGAAGGTCTGATCGATCGGCTAATTGACATTAAGGAATGCATGGAAGAGAAAATTATTGTGGGCCTAAGTTAAACATCTTTGCAGCATGTCCAAATTATTTAACTTAAGCAGTCTGTACAGTGTGGCACGCTTTTTGTTTATGACAACACTTGCATTTTGTTCCATTCACAGACTCTGCATTTTCCGTTCAGCTAGCTTAGCTTGGTAAGGTCTTTATGGAACTTTTATATGCATGTATTGGTCCTATTGGATGCTGCTTTTGATGTCGTATAACTTCGTATAATCCCCGACCGTCGCATCCCCAGCCTCGCCGACCTCCTCTTCTTCCACCCGGTGCCGCACGACGTTGGTGGTGGTTGTGGTGGGCCTGCGTGAGTGCTTGGAGAAGGGGCGAGGGAGAGCAGCGCGTGGCTGCAGCGTGCAGGGCGAGCGCGGCGTCGGCGCGGCACGGGGCCCTTTGCCTCTCGAAACCTGGCTCTTCTGTTGGAGACGTGAATGAAAATGGTTTGTTTGGTCGATTGTAGACGCAAGCCAAAACCCAGTTGCCTCTCCAAACTGCATATTGCTTGTTGGAGTCAGTCTAAGGACCCAACCAGGCTTGCATAATGCAACATGGCCTTGTTTGGTTACCTGTATAAGCCTCTAAGCCAGGCCACGACAATGCAAAAGAGGCCCGTTAGCTTGGCTTACCTAGCACGCAGAAATCGAGCATATTAGCTGGGCCTGGCCCGAGCAATGCAGGCGTGTAGCCGCCGCTGCACTCGCTTGTGCAACCCGGGAGTGCAAGACGTGCGGGGGTCTGAGTGCGGTCACCTCCCTTCTTCCCATTCCTCTTCCACCATGCCGTTGCGATCCATTTGAAATTTTTTAAGGGTATCTGAGTACAGCTTGACCTTTGTAAAATTTTGTTCCGTTCCATAATGTACAATGAACAGGGTTAATTTTGGTGGGTACATGGATCGCACAATTCATTTCTTAATGCATGTGTACCATTCAACTTTGAACCAGCATTATGACATGCTGTGCTCATATTGAACCATTATTTATATTACAACTTTTGGATGTGATTTTTGAAACATTGCCCTTCTCACATAGTTTTTCAGTAAACATATTAAATTAAATGAATCTCATTTTTACGAACAGGCCTAGGAAAAACAGTCTTCAGTATCCATCAGATGATGAAGATGTTGAAGAAGAGGCTGATGAAGTGGTCCCTGATGGGGTAGAAGAAGTGGAGCTTGCAAAAATTAACCTTGAACAGAAGGAAAGGGAAAGGAAGTTACTGCTTGATGATATAAGATCCCTAACTGGAAATGGTGATATTCAGAGTGATCAATGTCATTCTGCAGAAAAGGGTGATTGTTTATGGATGATCAATAGTGGGAAAACCAAACTGGTAAAGTTTTTGACTTTCTTGGGCCTATATCAAAATAAATGTTTTTTAATCATTGTACGACCCGGCCGTACGACCAATATAAATCAACTATCAGCATGGTGGTTACCTGTGATCATTACACTGATCGTACGTCCGGATCGGCCAACCCGGCCGTACGCGCAGCAATTCCCTTTTTTTTTTGCAGTATCCAGTAAATGATTTTTAATATTATTTTTATGGGTAAAATTATTATTGTCTTTTAATTATCTTCCTCTCTTTTGCTTCCCTCTTGTTGGTTCTTCTCGGGTTCTTCTCCAGCCTACCCCCACTTGCATGAAACTAAAAGGCTGTGTTGTTATTATTATTGTTGTTGTTCAGTAAACTATTGTATTTCTAGAGCAATGGAAATTCTCTTATCTGATTTTATTCATGTACAACATGTGATCAATTTTGTACTGTAATCAGGTGGATGGACTGAAGAGAGATCTTATAAACCTACAGAGGTCTCGAAGGTCTGCATCTTCAGCATTAAGGAAAGCACTTCAAAAGGCTGCACAGTTACGCCTAATGGAGAAAGAAAAAAACAAAACCCCTTCTTGTGCCATGCGGATATCTATGAAAATTAAAAAGGTTTTATGGAGCATGCTCGCAGATGGAAACACTTTTGCCGAAGCTGAGATCAATGATATGGTGTGTGTGAAACTTTTTATGCATTATTTTTTTACCTTGAAATTTCTGATGTCTTTTCATTTGCTTTTCTGGAAACACTTTTTGCTGTCATCGTGGTTTCTCTGAGGATGAAGAACACAGACGGATATAAAATTACCTTTCTTGGAGAATTGTTTTGACGTGTAGCCATTTTTTGTGGTACAATCATAGTTCTTGAAATATGTTGCAGGTGTGTGATGTTGATCGGGATTACAAAGACATAGGTATTGCTCGCTTTACAACCAAATATTTTGTTGTGAGGAATTGCATGGCCAATGCCAAATGTGATACGTTGTTGTCTGCCTGGAACACACCTCCGGAAAAGTAAGAAAAGTTTTCACTTCATCTTCATGGTTGATTGCTTTTTATGTTTTTATGTCGATATTTGTGTGTGTATTGTTGAAACTTTTTCTAAATAAATTTGTCATTGCATTCCTAATATACACCATAATCTTAGTCCACTTTTCAACTTACATTACATTTGTCAGCGATGTTTTTTTTTTCTTTCTCATTGAATTTAGGTTGCCAATCCTCTAAAAAGCTGGGATTCCATTGAATGACTACTGACTTTTCTTTTTTCAGAGGTGTCATGCTCCGTGTGGATGCCAAGCAAGGTGCTCCTAAGGATGGAAATTCCCCTCTTGAGCTCTTTCAGGTTGGTTTAGCTTAGGAAATTGGTCAATTTATGATTTGATGCATGCCATGCGATTATTTTATTTTGGCTGTGTTAAACGTCTAGTTTGTAGATACTAGAATCGGCTAATTGCCTGCCTCATATTTGTTGGGAAGCTTGTATTTCGAGATGACCATGTTATCAATCACATGGATGGTGTCACAAGAAAAGATAAACATAGAACATATTTGTATGAAGGTCTGATCGATCGGCTAATTGACATTAAGGAATGCATGGAAGAGAAAATTATTGTGGGCCTAAGTTAAACATCTTTGCAGCATGTCCAAATTATTTAACTTAAGCAGTCTGTACAGTGTGGCACGCTTTTTGTTTATGACAACACTTGCATTTTGTTCCATTCACAGACTCTGCATTTTCCGTTCAGCTAGCTTAGCTTGGTAAGGTCTTTATGGAACTTTTATATGCATGTATTGGTCCTATTGGATGCTGCTTTTGATGAGGAACTAAAGCCATTTGCGAAGGTTTTTGAGCATTCAATACGGTTTTTTTCCAACTAAGTTGTATGATCTTGTGCTAATACTTATGTTTCCTTGTATGACTGCTGTTTTATTTCAAAGCGTTAGTCATGTTGGAACTTGTCAAACTTTGGCAATATCGTATGCCAAGCTAATTATTTATTTTTTTGACGCAAACTTGCTGGTGCGCTGCCTTTTCATTAAGAGAGGAGCAAAAGAACAAATAAAAACAGTCTTACAGGCAGCCTGAAGCTGGCTCACAGAACAGAATTTAAGAAACTAAACGCAGAGCAGCATAGACTCTTAGCCAACCGGCTTGCCAATCTAATTATATGAATTGATATTGGCATATTTATCATGAAAAGTACTTCCTTAAAAGGAAAGTTAGCGATGTTAACGTGGATCAAGTTTGGAAAACTAATATGACAGATAAATTGTATTCGTGTTTAAAATAGTATTGCTACCTTTGATTACAGCATAATGCTGAGGACATAAGCAGCATCTGCGTAAGCATACATTTTTTTTCCTAATGAAAAAAAAATGTTGGTGTGTTTGCGATGTTCTCGTAAACAATTTTCCAAGTTACAGGGAAAGATAATTTCATGCTCTTATTTTGTCATGATTCTATTAAAAACTAGGCATCGTTGTCTGATTTTATTAACTATTTTCCTCAGGTTGAGATCTACCCATTGAAAATTTATCTTTCTGAAGCAATGTATAGAATGATGTGGGAATATTTCTTTCCTGAAGAAGATGATTCACAACGACGGCAGGTATTCTTTTAGTGCTGTTTCATTTTTATCGTTCTTTTGTCTCGATAGTCCTTATTTCTGATATATATTTCCTTTTGTTTGGACAAAAGGAAGTTTGGAGAGTATCGACATCTACTGGACCTAGAAGAACAAGAAGACTCTCATCTGGTGTCGATGCTGTTACATCCAGCAGCTATTCTGTCAGAGAACACGACCTTTCTGGGAAATCAGGAACAGCTGTACACATGTCAACAAATGTCTCAAGTTGGCAAAGTTTACATGCAGACAATTCACAGGTGAGACTATCAACTTCACAAGCATAAAAAAAAACCCTACAACAATACATGAGTCTTGTTGTAAAATAGAATAGGTGTACAATACATATACTGGTAGTATCTAGCTTATGATGGTCTTGGACTGATTGAATAATGTTTACTTGCGTTTTAATACATGTAATATCTAGTTTCAAAAGGGTGCCATTAAAACATTCTTTCGGTGAAAGGATGCCCTTCTTAAAAATAAGCATAAGATTTTCTATCGAACTCTATATAGAGTTCTGTCAATGAAAGGGTCTTCTCTAATGTTAGCATGTTCATACTTTCTCATTCCTCTACATTTGCACCAAAAGTTAAAGCTTCTTTTTAAATACGTTAAGAACCAAGGGTTAATTAATTGAGCTCTATCCGATAGCTGTAGGTTTAGATGTTACACAGTGTATGACGAGTCAAATTTAGAGTACAGAAGCTTTGTAATGTCATCTTCTAATTATACTTAATGGTTTATTATAAAATGGACGTTTTTAATGTTGACAAGTATATGTTGTGTAGATGTATACAAATTGTCTTAATACTTAATCCACATGCAGGTCTCCAAATTGCAGAGTCTAAAGGCCAATATAGTATGTGGTTCACACCAAGAATTGCGGCGAACGTCTTCATTTGAAAGGACTTGGGAGGAAAGTGCAGCAGAAATTGTCACAAATAATGATGTGGTATCACTGGTGAATTCGGCTATTATTCCTTCAAAAGGTGATGGGAATAATTCTATGGCAGAGAACTCTGTTGCGGGAACTGAGATGTGGAGGAGTAAAATGAAAGATTCTAAGCCCGCCAAGTCTGGCCGTTTATCTCATGAAGAAAAGAAAGTTGGGAAATCCAGTGATGAAAAGAAGACGAGAGCTAGGAAATTAATGGAGTTTCATAACATCAAAATTAGCCAGGTCAGTACATTTCTTTATAGTGGCATCAGGAGGTGCTGTAATAATTACTGCTATTTATTTACTTCCAACTGTTGCTCTTGTTATAGGTTGAACTTCTTGTTACATACGAGGGATCAAGACTTGCTATTAATGACCTAAGGCTGCTTATGGACACTTTCCACCGTGTCGAATTTACTGGTACATGGAGGCGGTTATTTTCGAGAGTCAAGAAACATATCATCTGGGGAGTTTTAAAGTCTGTGACTGGAATGCAGGCAAGTTCTCTGGGCGTGTATTGCTTCCATACTACAAAAACTGCAGTCCAATGATTAGCTGTTTCATACTCTTGTCCACATAACCACTTACTGGTCGAAAGAAACCTTAACTCATCAGACAATTACGCCTTCTGTTAGATTTTGGCTTCTGATGTATTTTAGGATAGAAAAAAAATAATCCTCATTGTTTCATGATATTAGTTACAGCACAGTGCCAAATGACACTTTTTTTTTTTTGAGCAGGGCAAGAAGTTTAGCAACCCTAGGGAAACACATGATGGTGTTGTTCCTGAAAATGATCTTAACTTGAGCGACAGTGATGTTGGTCATCATGGGAGACCTGATCAATTTACCGCTTCATGGTTGAAGAGGCCAGGCGACGGTGCTGGTGATGGATTTGTCACCTCGATTAGAGGGCTTTTCAATTCTCAACGTCGTAAAGCAAAGGCCTTTGTGATGCGGACAATGAGAGTTGATGGAAATAATAATGAGTACCAGGACGAATGGAGTGAGAGTGATGGTGATTACCCTTTTGCTAGACAGCTTACAATTACAAAAGCGAAGAAACTCCTACGGAGACATACCAAGAAATTCCGTCCAAGAGGGCAAAAGAACCCAGGTATTCTTGATAGGGGTACAATTAACTACCTGAGCAAAAGTACGCTTCTGCTCATCGTAGCACTGATAATTTCTTTTCTTTTTCCCGTAGGTTTGGCATTGCAAGATTCTCTCCCATCTAGTCCCCGGGAGACGACGCCATATCAGAGTGATTCCTCTAGGTCATCTTATGAGGACTTCCATGATTAGTAAAGCAGAGCGGGGAGACTGTAAATTTTTCGACCCTTACGAGTCGATACAGGCAGATGCCGTTGTCAGCTTCTACAGTTGTTGTATAAGATGCAGCCATTTTAGATGCGTTATTTGGATGGGAGCAGTGCTAATGGACTATCATTGCTCAAGTGATTTTCTAACAATGCTGCAGCTTTCGGACCACAGAGACTTAGAACAGTCAGATGGGGATCTTCCTCTTGTATATAGTAGGAGAAGTGGAGGATTGTGTCGTGTTTGTAGCTAGAACTTAGGTGTAGCCTTAATATAGATGTATAGTGATTAGACATTATATCCGTAATTATGTGGCCTAGATTTTACATCTGTAATTATATGGCCTTACTACATTTTAACCAAAACAAATCTTTGACGACCAGAGGCGTTCTCCTTCCTTTGTACGTCGAAATTTCTACTGGTTACTTCAGTGATGAAGGTGTTGGTATAATTTTCACAAAAAAAAGGTGTTGGTATAGCTATAAATTCAAAAAAAAAAAGGATTATGAAAAGCAGCTCTAACACTACGGACAAAGAAAAAGAGAAACGAACAAGGCACTGTGACAGTTCGCATTTAATGTATTTGCAGTTTTACTTTTTCCCTCATTTGCCATCTGTTGTGAAAAATGAGCACGTTGCAAACTTATTCTTAGAACTAAAGCACGACACTGTGGATGGCTCTGGGTTCGTATTAGCTAGATTAACGTGTTCAAAGAAAAACAGACCGCGTCTTAGGGGTGTAAATCTTTAGTTCAACCCGAGTGCAATCAAATGAACTGTTTTTTTTTTTCTTCAAAAAAGGAGTAATTCATAAGGGTCACCTATTTAGAGCTCTACCACATCTGGAAAGGAGCTGTATTCGATAGGGTAAATAGCAGCGTTACTCTTCTTAAAACTACCGGCAGTTTACATCTAACAGAATCAGCAACTTTTTAACCTCGTATCATTTACTGCATTCGTTTCATGCTATTGCGGCAAATCAACATGATATAAGCATTATTCTATATATCAATAGAAAGTGCAGCAGTTGAAGCTGATCCACATTCATTTACAAACCACATTGGCATGTTAATTTCTGGTCATCCGAGACTCATCACACTTTGTCATCATGAAACCACCACCTGGTCTCTTTCGGCGACCTCCCGCTGCGGCAGTTCCGGACATAGTGATCATTATCTGTTGGGCGTTGCTGAAATTAATATGTACTACGATCAGACAGCAAGTATTTTAGTGAGCATATGGTAAGGAACTATATAACCTTTGCCGGAGAGCTTGACAACATAGACAAGATGCTGATACAGATAGAACTGACAGTCATCGCTGGAGACCAGGAGTCATACAATATATCTGTAGGCAAACCAAGGAAAAGTAAGGTTACTTCTGAAATTGTAACACCCACGAAAATACACCACCAGGAAAAGTTCTGAAAAGTAATTTTGCATGGTGAAAATGCCATCAGAAATAGTTGAGAGGTCAGAGCTCAGGCTCAGCACCATTAAATAAACAGGACAGAATTCATCTTCTTTAGCAGTTTAGGAAGGCATATCAATACAGCCAGAGCCAGAGCCCAAAAACAATTGTACGATTAAAGATATTTAAGTGGCACCATTTTAGCCCGAAAAGGTATGTCACAAATTGGTAATAAAAGAGCTTGCTATAAGTCACAAAACATCAATAGATTAGTAAATGACTGCGAATGTTAACACCTAAAAACACTGAAATAACATTTTGAAACTTCCAGCAAAGTGCAAGGTTGTGCATCTAGTTGAATCGAAAATTATTTTCTTCCTTTCTTTTTTCTTTTTGTTTGAAAAATGTCTCTTCAAAATCTTGAGGCGTGATAATACGAGGAGCTGTCACATGACACAATGGACAAATCAACAATGCATCAATCACAGCCCGAGTGGGATATTGGATGCTGGGGCTGGTTGTAATTTGGTTTGGGTCACATGTAACAGCCACACTCTCGTTGATGAAGTTGAGATCTCTAGAAAATTGTGAGAAATTCAGTAGACGTGAATATCATTAAAAGGATAACTAAGTGTTGTACGTCATGAGGTTTATCAATTATTTATCCAATACTCTGAGTATCTTCTTTTACCTGTTTTAATGGCACGTTAGGGAAAAATAACAGTTTACGACACAAATATGAAAGGCACATCCTATGTGGCATGCTACAATGTGACACATTGTTTTATTCAAATATGTGGCATCCTATCAAGCAACACAATACCTTTTACAATAATCCAGTTAACAAAAAAAAAGTTAAAAATACTTGCTAAGTTATTAGAAACTATCCTAGTTAATTGAAATCGAAACTAACAAGAGACGTGTTGGAAGGAGGCTGTCCAACAGAATGAGCATTCATGAGATAATTTGAACATTAAGGTCAGGGAAGCGGCAATAGAAAATTTGGAAAAATAAAAATAAAAGGCAAGTAGCAATAATAGAACATAGCAATTATACCTAAACATATATGTCCATTGCTGTAAATGTGTGGGTGCATTGGTGCCGGATGCAGAAATATAACCTGCAAATAACAACAAAAAACACTAGAATTCAATGCACAAGTAATAACGGTCCCAAATTCAAATTTAAAGGTGGAAGGGGAAAAAAAATCTTACCTGAGGTGCTTCCATGGGATAATGCTCGGGGAAGTCAACCTGAAGCTGGTACGTCTCGCCCTCATAGAGCGTGCCTGGCGCCCCAGCCACCTCGACGACCCACCTTTTGTTATTCATCCATCATTCATCTCATTTGTGGTGTTTTGGGTTTTAGATCATAGAAATACTACAAACGCATACCAAGGAATCGCAAAGGCCAAAACTAAAACAATGAAAACCCCGTGTAAAATAAAGACGTGAGGAATCCCAAAACTCCCAAAGAATTCCACCACAACTACATGCCCAAAACGCACCCAAGGCAGCCACGAAGCAGAATGTGACGCGATTTCACAAAGTTTAACTGAAACTCCCAGTTCTTCACAAGAGAAAAGGGTAACAAAGAACATGGGAAACGATCAAGAAACCAAGCCGGGGCCGTTTTGGTGGTCAAGCGGAGAGAAGGAGAGGCGAGGGGGCACCTCTGCAGGTTGTCCGTGACCTTGTGCTTGAACTCGGCGGGCGGGTTCATCTGCCCCTCTCAACGCCTGCACACACACACACACACACACACGAAAGTAGAAGAATCGCCACAAGAAAAAAGATCAGCCGAATCGACCGTGCGAAGAAAAAGAAAAAAGGACACGGGCGGCGAACTCGGATCGGAGTGGACGCAAGGAAGGCGGGGAAGGGGTTAGGGTTTGGTACCTTCCGGGAAGGGGAAGAGGAGGAGGAGCTCGTCATGGCGTGCCGCGGAAGCGGATGCCGGGGGAAAGGTATGGGCGCGCGGGCGGCGCTGTTCGCTGCCTGCGGTTGTATTGGTGGTGGGGCGGCGAAGACAAGGGGCTGAGGGAACGAGGGCGGAGCGGCCGGTCTTCGCTTTGTATTTTGTCGAAGGTTGACCAATGTCAATGGGCCACTCCCTCTTGTCCTGTTTCAAGACGCGATGCATTGTGTTTTTTTTTTAAAAAAAAAGAAAAATAAAAGAAAAAAGATGGGATGCGTGACCTGAAAAAAGAAAAGAAAAGAAAAAAAGACGCGATGCATTTACACCAAATTTCAGAGCAAAGATTGAATGAACAAAGATTGCACCATAACATTTTAAGTATAATATATATCATTATTTAGTGTGGCTCTGGGTTCAAATAAACATATTGTTGAAATGCTTGGGTGATCTCATGTTTATTTTCCTCCGAAACTCTTACGAATGAAACCACTCTATAAAAATTCAAAGATTTGTAGAAAACATTCTTGTGTTTTAAAGGTTTTTAAAGAAAAATTTTCAATCCGTATACTTTTTCTCCGACTCAGGCCGAAAAGCCATAGGTTTGCCCACCGTCGACGTCAAGTTTCCTTTAAAAAGGGAAGCAAAACCCACAAGGTTTGCCCACCGTCGACGTCAAGTTTTCTTGTCAGACATTCTACTGGCATCTAACAAGATTGATTTGAAGGCGGACGCTATGATGGCAATGAGAGGAGTTGCCTCTAGATTATTATTGGCGTTGAAAGAATTCCACTTCTAGCAGAATTTGGAGTGATGTGTTCATTTTTTATGTACCCACTTATTTTTTTGGATGACCTACTTCTTGTTTTTTTTTTAATCGACGTGACACTTTGCTCTTTTTTTTTAGATAGAGAGACGTCGGTTTGCTCGCCCCGTACGTCGTCTGTTTTTGGGTCTGCAAGGCTTTTCTCGAGCCCATCTTTAGGGATGAGGATGGCCCATCACTGCACGCATTATTTGGAATTTTTTTTATTTTTAATCAAATTTTTTATTATATTTT
>LAPY01006663.1:5743-17035 GCA_000970635.1 Eragrostis tef
CTGCGGCCGCGCCGAGCGCGTCCCCGAGCTCGGCGGGCTCTGGTTCGGCGTTGCTGGACGACGGAGCGCCAACCGAGGAGTGGTCACCACGCGGTGCTCCGCGCTCCTCAACGCGCCGTTGCTGACCACCTCCATCTGATGCCCCAGGTTCACGACCAGCGCGCCCGGCAGGGGCTCCACGTCGACCCACCCGCCCGTTGGTGAGGACGGTCACGAGGCCCGGATCCGGGCAGGCCACGTAGTGGTTCACGTTCATCACCACGGGCCCGCCGCTGAGCTCGCCGTCGAAGTGGCCCTCCTCGAGGCCCAGGCCCGCCGCCGTGAGCCGCAACAGCCGCTGGGCCAACGCCCGCACCGCCGTCGTGTACGCCTCCAACGCCGCCTTGATCCCTGAACTGCTCGAACGGGTAGCAGCCGAGCTTGAGACAGTCCCTCCAGTACAGAGCCCCCTTCTCCTGCGCGTTCCCGATGCTCGTGTAGAAACGTGGAACCTTGTTAAAGTCCATCTTCTCCTCCGTGCATGGGGAGCCTGAAGAACTCCTCTGCGGCGCTCATCATCTCGCTCATCACCTCATCCGCCACGCCATGGTTGATCACCTGCTTTTTATTACAGCCAGGGTAGTTTAGTACCAAGGTTTCAACATCGATCTTATTTCCTTTAGATCAATCAGACGGTTACCAATAAGACTGACAAGCTATTCACCTGGAAGAAACCAAACTCTCTTCCTGCGTCGATGACCTGCCTTACCATCTTGTCCCGGTCATCTCCGGCCAGGTCAACTAGAGGGATCGCTGCGGCATAAGACGTGGAATTCCCGGGTCTCTTGTCCACTGGGAACACATAGGATTCAGGCACGGATTGGTAGGCAGCTCCATTCGACAGAGGCTCTGCCATCTCCTATGTCACTCTTGCTTTTGCTTATCCCACCCAGATTTGCTGCCTCTGGAGTATATGTTTCTGCACTTTTTATATAGTGAGAATGATGAATACAAGCATCTTGGTAAGGATTCAGGGTTTCTGACTGCATCCGAGGAAGATCCATACTTGTCGTCACATGGAGTAGGCTACCCGCAAGAATTGACTTCTTCAAAAACAAAGGAAAAAGATCGGTGCCTTTTTTTTTTATTTGGCCGGCTTGATGGTGTTGCAAGAAAAATAATAACACGGGAATTCTTCAGTCCAATCGCCTGATGGTGCGTGCCGAGCACATCAATATTTTCTTTTTCAGATTCGAGAATGGTATGTGGAGAGCCTCACTTTGCTAAAACCAACAGCAGAATCAACTAAATCAGCAAACAGGTTCACGCGACAATTTTAATTTATTCGTGTGATTAGTTCCTGCCACGACCATGTATCTTGTTTGGTTTTATGAGGAATACTCTGCGAATAGTAAGGACTACGGATCCTAAGAGCGTCAAGATAGATCATGCACAATGCCTGTTGGTGGTGGCCAACAAAATGCTACTAGTGTTTGGTCTAAAAAAATATTATGCCAGCGTCGTGTGAAAGCCGCAACAGAAAACTATACTGTAGGGTGGGATTGGGAAGCTTGCAGATCCTGCTGGAAAAATGCATAGCAGCACAAAACCTGCTCCTGTGGGCGCATCAGATTTGCCATCAAAAGCCTTTGTCTTCTTGAAATTTAAGAAATCAAGCCTCCAACTTTGTTGATAAGTCACCTTTTACTGCTGCCTTAGAAAGTTTTTTTTGACGTGTTATTAAAAAAGTTAGTATTGGAGTAACTTCACTCTTCAAAGATGCTCTTGCCGCCCCATTTTCATGACAGACGACACGAAATTAGCATGACGACGGAGTATCTTCTAAGCAACTGGGATTATGCTCATATAGTCATATATGAACTCGAACATCTTGTAGGTTTCACCGCACCGGTCACTCATCCCAAGCAAAGACAGTTTTTCCTCATGTCCTGCTGTCCGACTCACGTCCGACCGGTGCGATCGCTCGAACCAGAGGTCGTGACTTGCACTTGACAGCGATTAGCAGCCATAGATTAACACCAGTCGGAGCTTAGTCGGACAGGTCAGTCGGCTCTGTAGCATTAGTCAATATGGAGCACTTGCAGAGCCATATTTTTATATTTTTTTGTGAACATCAATTATTAGAGTGGGTCATCGTTGAGAGAAGTTTCCATGCCATGGATCCTCGTGTTCAAAGATTCCAAAAGGCAGGATGACATGCATCAGTCTTCAGTCATCACCATCCATACATGCGCATGATCACACATGATAACACACCTACCTCTCCGTAGGGAAAAAGAAGTGAAAGAGAAGGGTCCCCCTGCCATTGAGAAACATGCTCGGGCTTGCATAATTACAAGGCCGGTTCGCTCGTATTTAGAGACGTAACAACTTATGCTATCATAGCTATGAAATAGACTACTCTGAAGAACACGTACCCTGTGCTAGTGCTGATAGTGGTTGTAAAGGCCTCTCATAGTTTAAGACTTAGCTTTGGTCATCAACGCTAGCGGCCGTGTGGGGAAAAAAAATTGTTCCAGTGATGTATTGATGTACCAGTGGTGAGAGATCCACAAGAATGAAAAATCATGTTTTGGATACACCTTCTTTCTTTGCACAGGCAGTATTGGCAACGAAAAATAAAACCTTCCTCTTGACAGCCTGTGAGCGAATAACTAAAAGTTGGAAGCAATCAAATTGAAAAGCGTCTAAAATCCAGAGGCAATCACAATTATGGACTAGCGTGATCTGGCATTTCCCCCCAGGTGTAATTAACAACATGGTGGTTCAACCGTGGATCTCAGCAGTTCACATGTGACAAACATCGTTTTCGTTGATGTATTTTCTACGGCTCGTACGATAAAGAAACCGTTTCATATGAAATTCATATGTTCATTGCGAAGAACTGCTTTCAGAATGACGATCATTTCATATGCCGCGCAGAACATCACAGCTAAAACTAGCACTGTGGGGGACAAAGCATACTTGTAGAATGTGAAACAATTAGTTTCTCCAACTCGTAAATACTTCCCACCATTTTTTTCTGCATAAATCAGATGATTGGTAGTGTGACTCTTCGGCAGCTTCCATCCATCCAACACACTACAGTACTAGTCTGCAAACAACCAAAATCTGACAGACCCCAACAAGGAAATGTCAAATGAAAAAGATGGCCAGGAGAACTAACGAGCAATATAAAAATTTAACCCAGCAAAGTTCTTTAATCGGCAAGTGAGGAGCCAAACTGAACAAATCGAGTAAATGGAGGTCTTAACCGTAAAGTAGGCTGCTTTTATTCCAAAGTCCAATACAAGTCTTTGGGGAATTGGCACAGGGGAGGAGAGAGACAGGCACAGGTCCGCGCTAGAGAGAGAGACCCATTACCAATGCCAAGAACAAGAAATCAGGGAGGCCAGTCACGAATCCAGTCCGAATCCCCTCCAAAAACCCACCAAACAGCCTCCCCCGTCTCCAAGAACAAGAACAAGAGAGCATCCTAGGAACAGAAGGGGATAAAGAAGCCCAAAAAGACCAAGGAAAGGTAGAATCTTTCACTGTGCCCCAAATACGCTGATCACAAACCGAATCTCTCCTCTTCCTCGTCCAGCCCCTGCTAAGATCAAAGAATACAAGATTTATTTGATCTCTGTTTCAGTTATTCTTGTAAAGTTTTTGTTTTTCTTGAACTGTTACTAGTGTTGCGCTGTTGAGAAGTTTCAAGAAGAGCTCAAGAACTCGGGGAAGGAAAGAGATGGATCCGGCGTTGCTGGACGACGTAATACGGCGTCTGCTGGAGGTGAAGAATCTGAAGCCGGGGAAGAACGCGCAGCTGTCTGAGTCAGAGATTAAGCAGCTCTGCGCCGCCGCCAAGGAGATCTTCCTGCAGCAGCCCAACCTCCTGGAGCTCGAAGCCCCCATCAAAATCTGCGGTATTTCCTCTGTTCCTTGTCGCGCCTGAGCAATTTCTTTGATGTCGGCAGCACCTAAGATGTCATCTTGGGGATTGTTTTGGTTGGTCAACGGGTGGCATGCTATTCGGTCTATGCCTTTCTGGGGTCTTGCGTCTGTGGTAAACCCGATCTTCTGATTGAAAGCTATATATTTCCAATCCTTTTAGGTCTTTTATGGCTCGAAGAATCGATTGAGTGCTGGAGTAGATGTTTGCTTTATGTTGATGCTGTTCGTAGTGATTAGGCATACTGACAATATAAAGTGTCTGATTGTATTTGCAGACAAAAAAACGGATAATCTTTATGGTCGATTCATTGGCCCTACTAGATTTTGTACATATATCTATCAAAAGATGCTAAATATTGAGGCATAAATGCATTTGGTGACTGGTGGGTCATTTTGGAATTAGTATGATGAAATGACGATGTTAAGATGTTCTGAAATCCAGGATATCATAGTTTACACATTGATTCTTGTTCAGGATATTGTTATGTGATAGTTTTGGAGAGAACATAGATGATTATAAACATTTGAACAACATCTTGTAGGAAATCAAAGCCGTGTACTTTAAAAGAAGGTTTACTAGAGCAAATGACCGTAAAGTGGGTAGCTATCATAGTCGTCCTCTATGGAAGTCTTGAGTACATGTGTTGTTGACAAGATCACACTATAATAGCACACTGATAGTTAACATGTGTTTATTTTTTAATAAAGCATGGCCATTTTTGCTTCATTATTGGTTTTCATGCTGTAGCAATCCCTGTGTTGTGTAGCTGAGCTACATTCTGCGGATCTATAGGCCACACAAACAATGGCCGTAGTAAGTTTCATGCCGATACATGGGCTGGCTTTCTTGTTAGATAAAAAAGACTTGAAGCCTTGAATCAATATCTTTGTCAGATAAAAAAGAATCTCAACACTATTCATAATGATATATGTAATGATTTGTTAGCCTCAAACTCCTCTAATAATGCTTCTAACAAATGTTGATCTTGCACATTTTCTTCTGATCAGGTGATGTCCATGGTCAGTATTCTGATCTCCTGAGGCTGTTCGATTACGGTGGATACCCACCTCAGGCTAACTACCTTTTCTTGGGTGATTATGTGGACCGTGGAAAGCAAAGCCTGGAAACAATATGCCTTCTTTTGGCTTACAAAGTCAAATACCCAGAGAACTTCTTTCTTCTAAGGGGCAACCATGAGTGTGCATCAGTAAATCGCATCTATGGTTTTTATGATGAGTGCAAGCGCAGATTCAGTGTAAAACTCTGGAAAACTTTCACAGACTGCTTTAACTGCTTACCAGTGGCAGCATTGATAGATGAAAAGATTCTCTGCATGCACGGTGGTCTTTCGCCTGAGTTGAACAAGCTGGATCAAATACTCAACCTGAATCGCCCCACAGATGTGCCCGATACTGGATTGCTGTGTGATCTTCTTTGGTCTGATCCATCTAATGAAGCACAAGGCTGGGCCATGAATGATCGAGGTGTCTCGTATACATTTGGGCCTGATAAAGTGGCTGAATTCCTTGAGAAGCATGATTTAGACCTCATCTGCCGAGCCCATCAGGTGTGGTGTGCTCTGAAAGAATGCAGAAACTCACTCCCTTATCAAGCGACTCGGTTATTTACTTATGCTTGCCATGTTGAATTTCAGGTTGTCGAAGATGGATATGAGTTTTTCGCTAACCGCCAACTTGTAACAATATTCTCGGCACCTAACTACTGTGGAGAATTTGATAATGCTGGTGCTATGATGAGTGTCGATGAGACATTGATGTGCTCCTTCCAAATACTGAAGCCTGCGAGGAAGATGTTGGCAGGTGGAACTAATACAAAATCAGGCTTCAAGGTATGCATGATTTACATGGAATAATTTGCGTGCACCCTCTGCTAAGCACACTATTATTGTCCTATAAAATTGTCTGGTCATTTCCTTAATACTGTGTTTTAATTTGCAAAAACTATAAATTCTTAGTGGCCATGCTAGGGTTACCATTCGATACGACTGATGTGACAATTTTGAATGTGTGATTATTCAAATACTCCTCAGCTTGGACGCCAAATTATTCACTAGAACTCCAAGAAATTTGACATGTTTAAACTCCAAGAAATCTGCAGGATCCTGTAGAGTTGTTCCTTATTTCATTTTAAAGTCAAAGTTCTCATAATGGAGCTTCAAACACTCCCAAGTTCATTTTGTAGGATGTTTCAGTGATTATAGACATTATTAAGCCTATCTCTGGTGGCTACCTATTATATCAACAAATGACTGCACCACCTTATTATTAGTTTGGCACAGGGGTTTCCGGTCTTTACTATGCAATTTGATCTGTTCATGGCTACTTTGACATTGTGTTGCTTTTTCTTTCTTTCTTTTTCAGTTCCTCGTGTGAAACATATATGCCTAGTTGAATTGTCTATCAGATTTCTTTAGTATACGTTTGGGCAGATTTCATTCTCTCGCACCGTATTTCGTTCTTAGTTTTATGGCGTGGCAGTGCGTGTCATAATCATTGAGGTCATAGTTGGTTTCGATGGTGGTATTTCATACAGTTCAACCCATACTAAAGGTCACAGAACAGCTGAACCCGTATTTCAAGTTACACTCTATGACGTTGACTTATTTTGTTCCCACTGCTTATAGCAGAACAAGGACAAGGCAGGTGGTTAGGTCGGATTTGTTATTTTTATATCAGTGATGGGGATATAAGGAAATATCATGATATCTTTTAATGGTTGGATGAACCATCGATGCATACTGGATTTTCGAATAAAAAATGAGGAACTGACCAGCTCTGAACTTCCACTACCTTGATAGATTGTCATACTAATTACTCCCTCTAATATGTTGTTTATGAATTGAACTAACTAACGTCATATATAAAAGATTGGAGGGAGTTGTGAGTTTAACTTGAATTTGAAACTTTGTTAGCCACAGGAAAAAAGGACAGTATCATTCACAATCATCATGACTTTTAAGTTTGTTGCTCCAAACACCTAACTTTCGTTTTCCCTTCCTTTCCCTGGTAGTCATTGAGAGGGTGGTGACAATTGCCAGATGGTGAGCAAGCTGCGATCGACTGGGGCAGATATCTTCAGCGACTGCATCTGTCTGACTGCCATTTTCGCGGATACCACAGGCCTGAAACAGCTAAGCAGATGTGTACAAGTACAACTCTCCTTGATGGAACTGTACATTTTCGATGTTGGATTAACACTCTTGTAATGTGTTATCGGTTTTTACTGTGCGGATCTCCTATCATGTGAGCGGATGTGTATGAAGTCTTCCATCCTAAGTTCGAAAGATTCAGGAAGCATGCACCAATAAAATAGCTATAGCCTTTTGGGTGCTGTTTGATGGAAAGGAATTTCCATCCGCTGAGCATGGGTATTTAGAACAATGGACACCATTTCATCCCGATTTCTGAGTCTGCTCATCTCAATATTTTGATCCAGATTTTTTTTCTTTATCGGTTGAGCTGGTTGAATATGATTCTGGTCAATATGGGTCTCTGGGAGGAATGGATCCATGATGGAAAGCAGCATTTTAGTTTTTTCCCCCCTTTATTGTCCTGCCTATATGTATATGTATATCCAGCACGTAAGCTGACTGGAAAGGAAAATACGTAAGCTGGCTCTGAAGCTCTGCGTTGCTGTACTCCTTGGTACACTTGCCATAGTAGAGAATCAAAGTGCTAGTGCTACATGAAAATCCCATATAGTAGTAGCACTAGGCATTCGATCTCTTGTTTCTCTTTTCTAAAGCATCGGGATAGGTCCTGGCAAAATGATGAGAATCAATTCGACTTGTACGAAAGATTTTGACAACCTGTGGACCGTGGTTGCAACATGTGAACCTGGAGGAGCTGGAAGAATAGAAATCTGGCACAGCAACAGCGTCAGGTTCCCCGTCGTCTAAGACGTGCCACACCGCACTTGACGACCTTCTAATGAAGCACAAGGCTGGGCCATGAATGATCGAGGTGTTTCATATACATTTGGGCCTGATAAAGTGGCTGAATTCCTTGAGAAGCATGATTTAGACCTCATCTGCCGAGCCCATCAGGTGTGGTGTGCTCTGAAAGAATGCAGAAACTCACTCCCTTATCAAGCGACTCGGTTATTTACTTATGCTTGCCATGTTGAATTTCAGGTTGTCGAAGATGGATATGAGTTTTTCGCTAACCGCCAACTTGTAACAATATTCTCGGCACCTAACTACTGTGGAGAATTTGATAATGCTGGTGCTATGATGAGTGTCGATGAGACATTGATGTGCTCCTTCCAAATACTGAAGCCTGCGAGGAAGATGTTGGCAGGTGGAACTAATACAAAATCAGGCTTCAAGGTACGCATGATTTACATGGAATAATTTACGTGCACCCTCCGCTAAGCACGCTATTATTTCCCTGTAAAATTGTCTGGTCATTTCCTTAATACTGTGTTTTAATTTGCAAAAACTATAAATTCTTAGTGGCCATGCTAGGGTTACCATTCGATACGACTGATGTGACAATTTTGAATGTGTGATTATTCAAATACTCCTCAGCTTGGACGCCAAATTATTCACTAGAATGCATGATTTACATGGAATAATTTGCGTGCACCCTCTGCTAAGCACACTATTATTGTCCTATAAAATTGTCTGGTCATTTCCTTAATACTGTGTTTTAATTTGCAAAAACTATAAATTCTTAGTGGCCATGCTAGGGTTACCATTCGATACGACTGATGTGACAATTTTGAATGTGTGATTATTCAAATACTCCTCAGCTTGGACGCCAAATTATTCACTAGAACTCCAAGAAATTTGACATGTTTAAACTCCAAGAAATCTGCAGGATCCTGTAGAGTTGTTCCTTATTTCATTTTAAAGTCAAAGTTCTCATAATGGAGCTTCAAACACTCCCAAGTTCATTTTGTAGGATGTTTCAGTGATTATAGACATTATTAAGCCTATCTCTGGTGGCTACCTATTATATCAACAAATGACTGCACCACCTTATTATTAGTTTGGCACAGGGGTTTCCGGTCTTTACTATGCAATTTGATCTGTTCATGGCTACTTTGACATTGTGTTGCTTTTTCTTTCTTTCTTTTTCAGTTCCTCGTGTGAAACATATATGCCTAGTTGAATTGTCTATCAGATTTCTTTAGTATACGTTTGGGCAGATTTCATTCTCTCGCACCGTATTTCGTTCTTAGTTTTATGGCGTGGCAGTGCGTGTCATAATCATTGAGGTCATAGTTGGTTTCGATGGTGGTATTTCATACAGTTCAACCCATACTAAAGGTCACAGAACAGCTGAACCCGTATTTCAAGTTACACTCTATGACGTTGACTTATTTTGTTCCCACTGCTTATAGCAGAACAAGGACAAGGCAGGTGGTTAGGTCGGATTTGTTATTTTTATATCAGTGATGGGGATATAAGGAAATATCATGATATCTTTTAATGGTTGGATGAACCATCGATGCATACTGGATTTTCGAATAAAAAATGAGGAACTGACCAGCTCTGAACTTCCACTACCTTGATAGATTGTCATACTAATTACTCCCTCTAATATGTTGTTTATGAATTGAACTAACTAACGTCATATATAAAAGATTGGAGGGAGTTGTGAGTTTAACTTGAATTTGAAACTTTGTTAGCCACAGGAAAAAAGGACAGTATCATTCACAATCATCATGACTTTTAAGTTTGTTGCTCCAAACACCTAACTTTCGTTTTCCCTTCCTTTCCCTGGTAGTCATTGAGAGGGTGGTGACAATTGCCAGATGGTGAGCAAGCTGCGATCGACTGGGGCAGATATCTTCAGCGACTGCATCTGTCTGACTGCCATTTTCGCGGATACCACAGGCCTGAAACAGCTAAGCAGATGTGTACAAGTACAACTCTCCTTGATGGAACTGTACATTTTCGATGTTGGATTAACACTCTTGTAATGTGTTATCGGTTTTTACTGTGCGGATCTCCTATCATGTGAGCGGATGTGTATGAAGTCTTCCATCCTAAGTTCGAAAGATTCAGGAAGCATGCACCAATAAAATAGCTATAGCCTTTTGGGTGCTGCTTGATGGAAAGGAATTTAGAACAATGGACACATCATTCCGATTTCTGAGTCTGCTCATCTGAATATTTTGATCCAGATTTTTTCCCCCTTTATTGGTTGCACTGGTTGAACATAATTCTGGTCAATATGGTTTGGGGCCTCGAGGAGGAACGGATCCATGATGCAAAGCAGCATTTTCAGATTTTTTTTCTTTATTGTCTGCCTATTATATATATATATATATATCCAGCACGTAAGCTGACTGGAAAAGAAAATACGTGCTTCTCAGGAGGGGTAGAATTTCAGGAAAAAAAGGGGGGTCAAACTCTAAAGCTCTGCGTTGCTATACTTCTTAGTGCTACATGAAATCCCATATAGCAGTAGCACGAGTGTTCGATCTTGTTCCTCTTTTCTAAAGCATCGGGATAGGTAGGTCTTGGCAAAAATGATGAGAATCAATTCGACCTGTACGAAGGATTTTGACAACCTGTGGGCTGTGGTTGCAACTTGTGAACCTGGGAGGAGCTGGAAGAAGCGAAATCTGGCACAGCAACAGTCAGATTCCCCGTCGTAGACGACGTGCCACACCACACTTGACGACCTGATTCAACTGATGCAGGCTTGAGATGCTATTTTCTCTCCTTTGAGTTGACGATCAGACATTCAGACACATCGACATCAAGGCAAGAAATCAACGATAGCAATTTTCTGGCAGCGAGTCAAGATTCCAAAAGGAACCAAACCATTAATCCATACATACACAGATCGTTGACAGATTTCTAACATCTGTGGGCTTTGCTCCACTGTTAGCAAATGTGCATCTGCCAAATATCTCAACAGAAACTCGACTTTCCGTCGGCCAAAGCTGAATCTCAGTATACTATCATACTGTGAAAATACGTCACTCCTATGTACATCATCATCAATAAGAAGAAGAGAGAAAGAGAACAGAGCAATATCTATCCAAAGTCTGAATCCCAAATGAAAAATCAATTTATTTGCACCACAAGCTATGTGATACTCCCTCCCTAGCACTACAATCTGTAATACTCCCTAGCACTATACCTGCTGTAAACACTCAGCCATCGTTAGAATGATGCGATCATCAACTCTGCGTCGATGTCAGTCGAATTCAGCGACCAAGCAAACGCCGGACTCGTCGTCGCCGCCGCCGGCACGAGGAAGCATCGCCTGTCTTCACCTTGGTGCGATGGAGATGGAGATGTCGGTGGGGATGCAGAACTTGCCGGCCCACTCTTGCGCCTCCAGGAAGAGCTTGGACACCTTGGCGGCGACCCA
>LAPY01006678.1:3330-14462 GCA_000970635.1 Eragrostis tef
ATGTCTGTAGCAGACACTCCATTTCGCTCTTGACGTTTTCACCAAATCACTGTAGTGCTTTGTGCATCTGCGAGAAATTCAGCTCCCTGAATTTTTAACTGCATTTCCTTTTTCTGAGCACGAAAGTTCATTTATATTTTGGAGCAGACGAGTCGTACTAATATTTACTTAACCTATCTGAATTTACTTTCCATGCTAATTTGATGAAATCCTGGCCTTTTATATGCCATTATGTTCAGAGGATCATAACCGGATTCAATGGAACAATTTTACTCGACCTAACATGGCACATTGCATAAAACTGTATCACTGAATGTTTAAGAGAACAGCAAAGTGATTGAAAACTTCATTATAAAATTATCAACAGCTACAAACTGGGAAAAAAATATCTCCAATTGAATTACAGATGTGCTCCCAACTATGTTTGCACCATCGTTATAGGTAAACTTCTCGCAACAATTTCTTATTCAGTACCGGATTGGCTACCATATTTGACCCACAATCCAGGGGTATCAGGCCATATATGATTGTTTTGAACACACCCAGTTGGCAGAATCGAAATAATTTTCTATTTTCTTTTCTTTTGATGCTTAGATATTACTTGTTTCCAGTGCATTAAGTGCAAACCGTTCAGGTAACCAGGCTCTCTCTTTTTGGCCCTGTTTTAGGTTCAAGTATGAACATCAGTCTGAATCTCTGCTATTGATAAATCAATAAGTGCCTTCTTAATGTCCGCATATAATAAACTACATTTATACTATTGACCTTTATGCAATTCACAAACTGCAGGAGTAATTTGTGTGCCAAGGAAATGTCTGCCTCTGAGATCCAGGCTGATGAAGCCAGCAAGGACACTAATATCAGGAAAGTTGGTCAATCTGGATTGAAAATTCGTATACGTCTACCACCAAGAAAGAGGTCATCTGATGGCATTCAGATCATGAGCCCAGGAATATCTGAGGATAGTGAAAACCTCACAGCAAAGAACGTGCCTGAACAGACTGATAATAACACTCTAAGCACGACCTGTACAGCCGCTGAAGTGAAGGTTGAGGAGGCTAGCAGCAATCTTCCAGGAACACAGAAGGATACCAAGAGCCTTTCTTCTAAAATGGTACCTGAACAGGCTGATAATGACACCGAAGGCGCGTCCTTTATGGCCAGTGAAGAGAATGTTGAGGAGGCCTGCAGCAACCCCCCAGGAGAAGAGCTGTGTAAAGATGTAAACAGCAATGACCAAAGTGAAACATTCTCAAATGAAACTCCGCCTGAAAACTCTAGTTTCGTTGCCCCGAGCACAAACCTTGGAACCATGAGTGGAGTGCAGGGTAAAGAGAAAAGACTAGGAAAAGGGGGTGAAGAGGGAAACAAAAATATCTTGAACAAGGTTCTGTCTCCTGGGAACAGCTGCATCACACCAGTTAACGAGTCATGTGTTGGAGCTACTGATAAGATCTCAAACGAAAACCTGGCAATCACTGGAGTGTATGGTGAAGTAGAAAAGAACTACTATGGAACGGGTCCTTGTGAAGATGCTAGCAACAATGCTCTAAGCAATAGGGTGCTCTATGAGACAAACAGCAACACGGCAAGTAAGGATCTACTTGAAGAGGCTGCAATCAACTGCCCAAGCAAGAACCTGACAACCTCTGCAGTGAAGTGTGAGAAGTCAAATGACAACCCTGTGGGGAATAGCCTGTTTGAAGTTAGAAACCTCATAGCTACTGAGAAGCTGTCTGCTAAGACTCAGAACAATGTCTCAAGGCTGTTTCCAGTGCATTAAGTGCAAACCGTTCAGGTAACCAGGCTCTCTCTTTTTGGCCCTGTTTTAGGTTCAAGTATGAACATCAGTCTGAATCTCTGCTATTGATAAATCAATAAGTGCCTTCTTAATGTCCGCATATAATAAACTACATTTATACTATTGACCTTTATGCAATTCACAAACTGCAGGAGTAATTTGTGTGCCAAGGAAATGTCTACCTCTGAGATCCAGGCTGATGAAGCCAGCAAGGACACTAATGTCAGGAAAGTTGGTCAATCTGGATTAAAAATTCGTATACATCTACCACCAAGAAAGAGGTCATCTGATGGCATTCAGATCATGAGCACAGGAATACCCGAGGATAGTGAAAACCTCACAGCAAAGAATGTGCCTGAACAGACTGATAACAACACTCTAAGCACGACCTGTACAGCCGCTGAAGTGAAAGTTGAGGAGGCTAGCAGCAATCTTCCAGGAACACAGAAGGATACCAAGAGCCTTTCTTCTAAAATGGTACCTGAACAGGCTGATAATGACACCGAAGGCGTGTCCTTTATGGTCAGTGGAGAGAATGTTGAGGAGGCCTGCAGCAATCCCCCAGGAGAAGAGCTGTGTAAAGATGTAAACAGCGATGACCAAAGTGAAACATTCTCAAATGAAACTCCACCTGAAAACTCTAGTTTCATTGCCCCGAGCACAAACCATGGAACCATGAGTGGAGTGCAGGGTAAAGAGAAAAGACTAGGAAATGGGGGTGAAGAGGGAAACAAAAATATCTTGAACAAGGTTCTGTCTCCTGGGAACAGCTGCATCACACCAGTTAATGAGTCATGTGTTGGAGCTACTGATAAGATCTCAAGCGAAAACCTGGCTATCACTGGAGTGTATGGTGAAGTGGAAAAGAACTACTATGGAACGGGTCCTTGTGAAGATGCTAGCAACAATGCTCTAAGCAATAGGGTGCTCTATGAGACAAACAGCAACACGGCAAGTAAGGATCTACTTGAAGAGGCTGCAATCAACTGCCCAAGCAAGAACCTGACAACCTCTGCAGTGAAATGTGAGAAGTCAAATGATAACCCTGTGGGGAATAGCCTGTTTGAAGTTAGAAACCTCATAGCTACTGAGAAGCTGTCTGCTAAGGCTCAGAACAATGTCTCAAGGAACAGACCAGCTGTTCCGGCTAATGACAAGACATGTAAGAAAAAGCTGCGTACCTCTGTGGTACATGCTACTGACACCTGCAAGAATACTTCTGGAGCGAAGCCTTTTCCCTCTGTTGGCCAGGATGTGGAACGAAGTACCAGCGCTGCAAATGTGGAGGCCATAAAAGTTTATAAAGAATTTGAGGAGAAGGTCAGGAGAACTGTATACCTTGATAACTTGTCTCACCTAGCTACAGAAGCAGTCATAAAGGTAGCTTTGAGTCAGTTTGGGACTGTCAGAACTGTCAATTTTCTCGTCAATTACACAGTTCCATATGACATTCCTCAATCTGCATTAGTAGAAATGGAATCTGAGAAGGATGCTGCGCCAGTGGTTAGTATGCTTCATGAATTCCCATTCATGATGTCTGGGATGCCAAGGCCTGTGAGGGGGAAGCGTGCCACTGCTGTAATGTTCAATGATCGTCCCCGGAAACCTGGTAGTAAGTTAGAATTCCATTGGGTGGGCCCTACAGACCCTGACTATCATAATGTCAGAAAATTTAAGTTAATGACAAAGAGACACGAGGTGGAGAACTTAGCACTAATCAGGGTAAAACCTTGTTCCCCTTGTTCTTTTATTATTATTATTTTTGGGTACTCCTTGTTCTTGGTACCTTTGCCTTCAGCTCTGTTTCACATCTGTGTCTACCTGAATAGCTATCACTATATCCCAAAGTACATTTTCAAAGAAAAAATGTTGCTAAATATTTTTACTTAGCACATCTGTTTCTGCAATAAAATTTCAGTATTTGCCCGTGTTATTGTTGTCACATTAACAGTCTTATCTGTGATTTGTCTCTTGTCGCTTCACTGATAAATTTGTGCTTCTTGATTTGTTGTGGCACAGCACCTATGCTTATGATGTCTTTGAATTTTTGTAGCATGAACTGGAAAGGGAGGAACTGCTAGCCAAGCAGCAGCAGGACGATCTGAATTGCAACTACAGGAAGCTTGAGGCCGTGGTCACCGTCGTTATGACTGGCTGGGTTAATCGCCTGTCCCAAATTTATAACATGAGGTTGAATGATGCTTTTTGAAAGAGGCGAGTGTATATGGTCTTCTTTTGGCCCAGGAATATATTTTGGCGAGGAATTTTGACCTTGGATTATGCTTTTGGGAGGATATTGAAGTGCGACCTTGGAATGACTTTTTGGGAGTGTTGCAGTGTAAACTGCTTTAATGTTTGTAGAGATGATGGGATCGATTTAGCATAGCTTGCAACTCATTTGTTGTTGAGACTTAATGTAGGAGACACTGAATCAGAGACTCGATGTTATACTGTGTTTTGTGGTAGGCATTTTCTATGTAAAACTCCGATGCTTGAAGTACTGAAATCAGGAGTAATTCGAAATTGAATATATTAACGTCTTTATCTTTCACCCCTTGCTTCAGAACGAATTAGAAGTCTATTCATGCTGAGCTTTATGTGCCTTAACAAATTTCTTAACGTCAGTCATCTTAGAGAGTTTCCAGATTGATAGATTGCACCATCAATCTGGAAAGCATGACTAACTCAAAATTTGTGTCAATCTTCATTTTGTTCGACGACGACTCTGCATCCTACTTCTAGTTGTAGAATGCTGGCCGTTGAACGCTGTGACACTAAGACTTTTCGGACCACACTACTTCCTAGTGTTGAAATGTACTCTACGAGGCTTTTCCCTGTCTGAGTGATGTAAAGTCCATCATTCACTGGGTTTATGTAAGATGATCAAATCAAAATGAATACATATGATTTTATATTTTCTCTGTTGGTGCTTAAGGATTTGGGAAATGCAACTGACATAATCTAGTGTCAAATTCAAAAAATGCCAACCGCAGCATAATCTTTCCTCATCAAATTTTGCGGAAATGCATATTTATCAAGCGCCAAAACAAAACAAAGGTAGCGGTTTATTCTGTGCTTTCTGAATCTCAACCATCCTGCCCGTGCAATAAACTCGACTCAAGGAAGGTCATACAATGAACTTCAAACTTACGTTCTACAAAGTTTGATAAAATATCGCTAGTTCTACAGTGGGTTGTTCAAGTTGTGCTTCAGACCATATTCCGCCTAAGCACATATTCTCAAGAACGCTCTGTAATATTCATCTAAAAAAAGGCTCTATAATATTGCTAACTGTATTAATTCTGTTTAAAAAATAAGGGTCGAGAAAGAACAAAGAAATTTTGTCTATTGCCTCCCACTGTAAAAATGTCGTACACCGAGCAGCATCACTCATCATCAAGGTCAAAATCATCATCAGAGCCACACTCCAGAAACGAACCTATGGACTTGCGAAAGATAATAAAGGACTTGTCATCCTGTGTAAACAAAGCCACGAAACAGAAATGCACCTTATCAGTAAGTTCTGGAATCTGGACATCTGAAAATATTACATAAGAGGAGAAAGTGGATGCAAATGTACATGTACCTGCTTCATCCTTCTTACAGATCGTTCTGCATATGCTATCTTTTCTGTGAATGTTTTGTCAAGTTCTGATAATGTGGCGGTCTCTGCCTTCTCTGTTTAAAAGTGACAGTTAGGCTAGCATCATTATATAACATAAAATAAGTAAATTGTCGAGTTACTTACTATGATGTTCGTATTGCTGAAGCAATTTCTCCTTTTCAACATCAACTATTGATAGGCCAACATCCTTGCGAAATTGACAAGGACATGACAGCTCTATACGGGGATAGCATACAAGTCCATTCAGAAAGCAGCAATATATAACTCAAAACTATCACATTTTAGAAAATAAAGCATAAAGGTTCATTCATACATGTGCTCTACATTCTATTAGGTAAAACAATTTGAACCTCTAGTAATCTATATGTTACCTTACTTTTTTTTGACAAAATAAGCGCAGTCTGTATACTGGTGCAACAATCAGTGAGACAAATGGTAGGTAGTAATTGTCATCTGACTAACCTCTGAAAGTCCTCATGTGTGCATCCTTTTCTCTACAGAACATTTCGTATGTTTCTTGAAACTTGTTGTACTCTTTGTTCAGTGAACTCTCACACTGCTATTATACAAATCTCAAGTCATTTAGTACATAATACTAAATCGGAAGACTATTCATATGAACTGTAATACCTCTTTGGAAGTGTTTGACAGTACGCTTAGCAAATTCTGCCTGCATGTGTAAATGGGTACACAGATCAGTGTATCTAAATGAAGATGAGAGTTTTAATACGATCAGTAACTGGTTTCAGATGCCACTGCTGACTGGCATGTGCAAAGACTCATAGACTCCACGAAGGAAATCTGTTTACTTTTATGAACACAGATTCAGAGGCAAGTGGAATACCTTTCCTTCTCAAATTTCATCTGGGTTTCTTCTAGCATAGTCTGAATATCCTCTGCAACACTGCAGATTGAGAAAGACATCAGTGCAAAGATTGTATAATACATATGAAAGAGAAAACTTTGAGATTTAAACAGAACATGGTGTGCATGACAAAACTCGAGAAAATAGGGAAAACACAGTCTGTTAAAAGAAGTCACTGTTCACTCTATTCGTCTACAATCCTAAAATGCTACCTGCCACTCAATAGGTGACAGAAGCAGTTAAGAATGCACCAAAGGAAAATCGTCCTGACTTCCTGAATGCAAAACCGCATCGCAACATTAGAGTGTAGTTTTGGACAACAAATGGCGTCGCACATCAATGTCCACAAAATAACGCAAACTGATCCCAGAAAGAGCACACATCATATACAAAAGTAAACGTTGAACACACTTGCATCTGCTCTGGACCATGCTGTGTTTCTCTCCCATTCACTGTAACTTGTGACTTATTGTTGCAAAAGCTTTATGGAAGCCACACGGCCTAAAATGTAGCACAATCGACTATACTGTAAACCAAGGAAAGATATCCACTACATATATTCTGAAGAAAAAGCATGCTAGAAGCCTACAACAAACAGAGCAAGTGAACTCAACACAGGCAGTATTGGGCGTGACTGCAAACCAACAGCTTCATACAGCAAACTGACAGTGAGTAGCAAAGTGACCAAGATGAAAAGGATAAAAACGATGAAATTCTACCGGACCGTCACCTGGCAATGATCTCCTGGCACATCTTCTGGCCATCCTTGTTGGCCCCGCCCTTGATCAGCCGCAGCAGGCACACGATCTCCCGCAAGTCACTGCCACGAAATTAAGCATCACGAGTCAGGCTACGAGAACAAGACCATTCAGAAATGGGAATCCGACGAGCTTTATCTAGGACGGAATATTCCAGAACGGAAAAGCAGGGAAGGGAAGGCGCCGACACCGCACCTGACCAGGTCGCCCTCGGATTCGGAGTCGTCCGAGCTGCGGTCGGAGTCGCCGTCAACTTCGGAGCCGGACCCCGAGCCGGAGTCGTCCGAGTCGCGCTCCCGCTTGCCCGGAAGCAGGGTTTCGCCGCCGGGGACCGTCGCCGGCAGCATCGCCGGATGGATGCGAGCGAGGGACGGCAAGTGCCGCTATTGGGCCGTTCGATCGGACAACGGACGGCTGAGCAGCTCTTACCTATTGGGCCTAATCTAGCCGAGCTTGGGCTGCCATAAAAGTACCTGAGTGGTTTTTTCGCTTATTTTTCTCCTTTTTTCCGGTGGCTATTATGCAGAATCTCCTTTTTTCTTTTCTTTTCCATATTTCAACAAGAACAATTCATTCGTTAGATTTCCTTAAAAAACTCATTTGTTATAATCAACTGGCGAAAACACTAGGTCAAAATTAAGTGAGACATATAGGTCATATGTGAAGCATTCCCCTTTCAACAATGGCTGGTTGCCGAAAGATGGTAGTGTGTGTTTTTGTTCTGCTTAGTCTATCCTAGATGTTGTCATTCGGTCATTTCACATTACGAGACTATTCATCATTTGGATAAATGTTTGCTGTTTTCATCCCCCGCCATCCTTCCTCTTGCCCTCTCTCTCTCTCCCTCTTCTTCTCTCCTATATCAATGGAGGGGCAGTGGTAGGGGAGCCCCACCTAGATCCGCCCTTGTTGTCAACGCATTTAGACAAGCAAGGTCAACATATTTTTATATTAATGCGAGGGATGACCAATGATTAGGTAACGCTACAATTCGAAAAAGGACGCAACACGATTAAAACAAGACACCAGTGGAATCTTATTTGTTTGATTTTGTATCTCTGAACATGTTTCTTTTTATCTCTAAAACTTTATATCTATCTTTGAAAAGTTTGAAATATAGTTTAAAGAGTGAATGCAGCAAAGTAAGATTCACTTTAGGGACATGTTGTACTTTGAAAACAAAGCACATAAATTCAAAGATACTTCTTCAACAATCATGTTAAATATTTCAAAATGTTGAACATAAATATCAAATATTGATTTCAATAGGTTGAATTGTTGGATCAGGTTTCGTGAAAAATTAAGTTTTATGGAATGTTGAACATAAATAAAAGATGTTGAGCAAATTTCACAAAACCATCAAAACTTTAGCTTTATAGTCACAAACCCACAAAGTATAGTGTATGTTTCACAAACCCACCAATAATTTAGAGTGTTATTTCAAGAAACCATCATATGTTTAAACTTGTACCGTTTCTCAATACTTTGATCCCACATGTCAGCTGCATACTCATCCATCAAATTCGTACGGTCTCGGACTTTTACTATGAACCTGATACGTGGGATCAGAATATAAAATACGGTATAAATTAAAAATACGGTGGTTTCCTGAAACAACACCCCAAATTATTGGTGGTTTTATGAAACATGTACTATATTTGGTGGCTTTGTGATTATAAAGGCAAATTTTTAGTGAGTTTGTGAAATTTACTCATAGATGTTATGTATAAAATGTTGAACATGTGTTGGTGAAACAAATTTCGTAGTGCGCTGAATAAATTATCTTGAATTGCTAATTGAGCATAAAAATCATAAAAACATATAAAATTATATTTGTTAGATCGTTTTCTTGTGATAAAGAAAAAATTAAAAAGAACCATCACTAATGGGCTTCACTAGTTTGGAGACTAAATTAGCTATTTCGCTTTCTAATCTGAGGCCCATTCTCATCGAGGGACTCCATTTTCCCTGCAAGCAGCGAGGTTGCCCACTGGCCACTGGTCGTGCAGTTGCAGCAGGGCAGCACACGGCCCTGTACTGCTTTCTCGAGCAATGCACCCCTTCCCGCCAAACCCCCAAGAACCATAAGCTCTCATGCCCAACTCTCCCGCCGGCCATGCGCCGCCGCCTCCTCCTCCTCACTCGCCGCTGCCTTGCCGCCTCCTCAACCACTAGCTCTGACCCGGCCGCGATGTCATCCATCCTCCGCCCGCTTCCCGCCATCGGCCCTTCTCCTGCCCTCCCCTCCCCCGACGCCATTGGGTTTGGTCGGAGGCGGTTCTGGACCGCTGCCGGCGGCGGGAAAGGGGCCTCCTTTCCGGCGAAGGGGAGCGTGGAGCTGCTGGGCATCCCAAGTGTGGGCCCGTGAAACCTGCGGAAGCTGGTGGACGGCGGGCTCCGGGGTCTCGCGCGGCTTGAGCAGGTGTACAAAGGGTAAGGTGTGTGAAACTCGTGCCCTGTTTCTTTA
This sequence comes from Eragrostis tef, assembly GCA_000970635.1. Lineage (NCBI taxonomy): Eukaryota > Viridiplantae > Streptophyta > Magnoliopsida > Poales > Poaceae > Eragrostis > Eragrostis tef. The sequence goes on from LAPY01006678.1 coordinate 12,847, forward strand.
TTTTTTTAAGGTCCCTCGTAAATCACACGGAATATTGCGGCCTTGCGGGTAGATTTGAACTGAGAACACTGGGTGCTGGTTGTGAGGTAGATTGTTGGAAAGGGGAGGTCTCAGTGGGGGAGTATAATTTGGGCTCTTGCACAGATTAAATTGGGTTATTTTGACTCTTGTACAGATTAATTCGGTGCCCTCTTCTGGGAAAGCCTATCTTTTTTTATCGCCATTTTGCAATATTCAAGAGCCCAATAGGGGGTTGAAAGTTAAGATTCACTTCAAAGCATAATTGATACATTGTTTTGGGTAATAGAATTTTGCAGTCCAAAGATTTGTTTTGCTTATGCATTATGATTCCAAATGTTGCGTTGCATAAGTTTTCATGGACAGTACTAAAGGGTAACCATAAGAGCTTCTTGATGCTTAGTGCAAAACACTCTCATAATTTTGTCTAGAATAGGTAGAATCTTTTGCAGCACTGAGTTTGATAATCATTTTCCTTTGGCAACTGCTAGAGCTCTGCCTAGGAATCCTAGTGACGATGGTCCAATTCTGTGGGAATCTGGACTAGATCTTTCCCCCAAAAAACCTAGATTCAAATTTGAGAAATGGTGGGTCCAACACAGAGATTTTCATCAGCTAGTTAAGAAGTGGTGGGAAGAACCTACTGAGGGCAGTTCTGCTATTCAGGTATGGCAGAACAAGGTTAGGAGGTTTAGGAGGAAAGTTAAAGGTTGGAACGCTAATGCTGAATCTAGTCTTAGAAAACAGAAGGAGAAGCTTAGCCTTGAATATGATAATCGAGATATTCTCTCAGAATCCCAAACTTTATCATCACAACAGAGAGAGAGGATGGATATCATTTGTAAGGATCTTAATTGTATTTGGGCCATGGAAGAAACCAAGGCCAGACAGAGGGCAAGAGAACGTGAAGTGAAAGAAGGGGATAGGATTTTACCTACCTACCAGAGCCATACAAGTCATATTCAGAAAACAACCCCACTCATAGCAACCCTTTTTGAATTTTGAGTTTGGCTAAACTTTGATCTCTTGGAACGCTACAATCCTCAGTTCAGTCATTATATACCCACGTGAAAGTTCAAGCTCCACCACATCTATTAGTAGAAAGTTCTAGCTTCTCCATCACTGCTCAAGAAAAATCAGGTGTATGCCATCAGAAACTCTGCCTCTTTGTACCATGGAAGTAAAAAAAAACTCCTAGAATATAAAACCAAAAATCCAGAGGCAAGATGGCCAACCACGAAAATATCTTGAGCAAGAGAAGAACAAGAATTTATCCTTCACGTATAGTTCCAACTGCCATAAATGACTAAACTTGAGGAATTGCTATGTTTCTTTAGATCGTCTTTTAGCCTTACAATACATTTGCAAAAGGGTATGCATGGCCGTACCAAGCTCCAACAAGAATCCTTCCTTGATGTAGAGTAGGTACTGAATAAACTTCTGTAGGAAATAGCCTCTTCAAAAAAGAGAGACAAAAGGAGAAGTGCGAGGATAAAGAAAATTTTAGTCTTTCAAGTAGCATAAAAAGAAAAACTCTGGAACCTCTACTTACAGGAAGTCTTTGATTACATTCTAAGATAGCCTTTCAGCTTGTCAAT
>LAPY01006679.1:0-16923 GCA_000970635.1 Eragrostis tef
CTCTCCGAGCCGCCAGGGGAGACCTAGCAGCCGGAACCAAAATTTTAGGAGAAGAGCTTCTGGTCCGAGAGATGCTTGAACGGGCAAAGAAGAACGCGGGAATATTTGGGACCCTGTTCACTGTACCTAGAGAGTTGCCACTTTTATCTTTTTTTTCGTGTTAGTAGGACAAGAAAAAAAAATACTCTCTCTGTTTTTAAATTGATGTTGTCATTGACTTTTTTTAGTTACGTTTGACCATTCGTCTTATTCAAAATATTAGCTCAAATATGAAAAATTATAAGCCACATTTCAAATTTCTTTAGTGATAAAACAAATCACAACAAAAATATTTGATAAATTTTAAACTTTTTTAAAAAAGACGAACGGTCAAACGTAATTCAAAAAGTCAACGATAATATCAATTTAAAAACGGAGGTAGTAACTTTTATGCTCTCGAAACGTGAAATATGCTGTTTGAACTCTCGTTCTGTATGATCTCAATTTCAGCTGTAAATATAAATATGATTCAACTAATATTTTGTTTCAGTTTTAGGATATTCCGAGCACTGCGCGCATCAGCTGACAGAAATTGCAATTCAGTCTGTCAAGAGGCAGCCCTTTGTCAGATTACAGATTGCACAACCAAGAATCTCAAAAACATATGCTAAAATGGTGAGATGTTTTTCCATACCATATTATAGCAGTCCTGTTAATATAAGTTTGTGGCACGTAAAAATATGTCATGCGCCTCATACAAAGAACCTAAGTTGAACAACTAATAAGCTTTGCTGCCCCACTTTCTGCTTCAGGAACAATGGCGTAGTGTAATCCTCACAGCCTCACTTGGAGATCTTAGCAGTGAGCTCCCGGACCAATTTAGCGGCAACCATAGCTGTCATTCCATCCACCGTGTCACGCTGTGGGTTGAACTCCACCACGTCAGCGGCAACAACATCGCCCTGCAGATTCTGGAGGATGTTGAGCACGTCTCGAAACGAGAGGCCGCCTGGCTCGATGTGAGAGACACCGGGAGCGAAAGCTGGATCAAGGCAGTCCACATCAACCGAGACATAGACTCCTTTCACACCCTCTCCAAGTTTCTGCAACGGGATAAAATGGTTCACAACAGGTTCAGAACATTAGCAACTTGGCAGTTACTAAACTGAAGCAAAACCACAGATACCATGTCCATTGGAAACAAGTATCACTGAACCGCTAACTGGGCTTTTTCAACTTAAATTCACAATCTAAAATGTATTTCCATGTGATGATACAGTAACATAAGACAAAAGGTATCCCAGATATTCATGCAAATTTGGATAAGAAAGCAGAGTAAACAGTGATTCATTTAAGTGTGTTACCAGATTCTCAAGCTTTTCCCTGTCTTTTGAGAAGGTCCGCATCTCGTACTGTTCTACACCAAATCTCTTCCCCTGCTCGCGTCCTTCTTTGGTAATTGATCTGAGACCAACCTGAAACCCATCAGGATCAAAAGCTTAAGCGAGGGCGTCTGAATCATTCCTGCTAAATCATTAAAAGAAAAATTACTGCAGTTTCGGCATGGTAAAGCCTTTTGATATCCAATGGACATGCTATTTAAACCCTGATAGCTGTTGACGCGACAGTCTGATATACAACTATTGGATACTGGAAGTTAAATTATAATAGCATATAGTTCCCAGACATAACAATAGTATATAGTTCCCAGATAACGATGAACCATTATCATTACTTCTTTCAATAGTAGTCTCCAATTTTACTGAAACTCAGAATTCAGAGACCAAATTACACAATTACCTGCAGAAGTCTTCTGGCATAACCACCTTCCATTATTCTCGCAAACGAAGAGGCATGTGAGTAAACGTTTCCTTCAAAACAATCATAGATATCTGGATGTGCATCAAGATGAAGAATGTCAACAGGCCCTCCAAGCTTTTCAGACACAGCTCTAACCACTGGATAAGATATTGAGTGATCCCCTCCTAACACCAATGGTCGAAGAGGATCCTACACAGGGTGCCATTATGAATAAATATACAGATGCAGAATACAAAACTCATCACTCTGCTCCAACAAGTGTTGGAGCAAGTCTATGCTCAATCTAATAATAAAAAAGAAAGAGGTATCACAACCATTTTCCAGTTTTGAAAATAAAATTCAAACGGTGTACCTATTCATGATACCTAAATATCTTGTGTAACCAACAAATAATATTACAATGCAATCATCGTAGGATGATATGCTTACCTCCTCCATAACTGTTTTGACCGACTCACTAACTACATGCATCAATCTGTCATCTTCGACACCACAATCACGAATTTCTTGTATAGGCACATCACCAACATCAGTTAGCACCCGAGGATCATTCAATTCTTTGCCTGTGTAACAACAAAAACATATTAGTTTTTATAAATGTTTCTGCGTACAAGGTGAGCAACTCTACATCATCTTGTCAGTAATCCTAAAAAAAAAAGAAAAATCATCTTGGCAGTACCAACCATACCTTCTTCTGTGCTAGAGTTTGTGCTGCCACACCAAATGGCCTCCCTTATGCGGGGAGGAGCAAATGCAGGCCCTTGTAAGAAGGATGAGTTGTGACCAAGAGGAACTCCTAGAAGCGACGCTGAAGCTTTAACACCACCTAGAGAACGCAATAACTCTGCCTGCACAACTATAAGTACATATTAGGCCTATACTGAAATATTGTTTCATAAGCGGTGTATAGTTTTTTTTTTTGACAATCACTTGGATATAACTGTAAGTGTGCATTGGGATTTAACTATAAAGTGCAAACAGGGCCAAACAATACTTGCTGGCTTCGGAGAAATATTATATGTTTTGCACGTGGTCAGATCTGACCATATCCAACTCATGCTGTCATTAATTAATTTTCTTACAGGCCTTAAAAGATTCAATGGTTACTTAATTTGAAAACAAGTCCCAAAGCAAAATGACTCTGACCGAGTCATGTTGAAGCAAAGGTGCAGCGTTCACAATACTTCTTGCACGTAGTCATTTCAAGGCTCAGAAGTTGTAAGGAACTAGTGTTTAGATAGAACAGATGACAGACCATACCAAACTATAATGTAGCAATCCCATAAGTCCCGGCAACGTATAAGGCGTACTTAACAATAAACAATGGGTGGTACTTTTAACATCATTCTTGCGATGTGCCTTGTATTCAGAGATGAGTTACAGAGAACACTAGTAGCGGCACTGCATTCTTGGTTCTGGTACAGAACAAGCATACCCATTGTCATCAGTACCCATTCCGAACTGAACCAGGCATGTGCAATGCCTTGAAAGGCAGAATTTGCCAGAACAAATCGGCGTGGATTTATTTAATCAACTTCATAACCAGTGTATGGCCGGTGGTCTTGATTAGGGACTCGGGTTCCGGTGACCGCACAGTATGCGAGTTAAAAAGGGGAAAGGAGTCTTGTCTAGATTTTAATCTGAATGACAGTCAGTCTCCAACAGAAAAGACACTCACTCCTTTTACTGAATGAATGATTGTCGTTAAAGTCCCCAAGATTGAAAACTAAAACTAATTTTGGTGGTACCTAGTCGAATCTAATCGCGTGGGATCGAATATTCAGAAGAATGGGCAGGCAAAAGTCCTAAACAATACATCAGCAGGATCAGGGGAAAGGAATCGTCTTCTTTCGGGAGTGGACGGATGAGAGAAAGAACCTTGAGCTTGGCGCGCTCGCGGATAAGGGTGAGGGAGGCGTCGAGGACGCGGTTCTGGCCCCGCTCCACCGCCTCCGCCGATACCTTGGACGCGCTCAGCCGCTGCAGGTGCTGGAACCACTTGGTCCCCGCCGCCGCGCCCCCCATCGCCGCTGCGCCCTCTCTCTCTCTCTCTCTCTCTCTCTCTCTCTCGCGGAAGTCACGGAACCCAACCCACTCTGCGGTCGGGGATCGATGGATGGAGAATGGAGGTAGGGGGATGCAACGCGAAAGGGGGAAGATGGAAGAGACGTCACGCCAGCCCCCTCTCCAATACAAACACCGTACGTTTTAGTTTGTGTGTTTTCAGATTCGAAAACGAAGTGATGTCGTAATGCCATGTACCGAAATTGAACTTTGAACTTAATAATAATGAACGACTCTTGCCATTGTTGGTTGGCTCACTTTCAAACTCGCGAAATCACATCAATAATAGTGTTTCTATCATTTTTGTTTTCTTAGTAACTTTTGGTTGGATGGCGTTTGTTCGCAACAACTACAGCTAGGTGATTACCATGATTGTGGATGAAGTGTGATCTATCCGTGTTGTATTAAAAAAATAACCCCATTAGTCGTGGCTGATTTCATTTTACTGTAGCCCATAAGCCGACTAGCCGTTTTTTCAGTGTAATTGCGATAGAACCTGACATGAGTGCTCAGACTAAAACAAATCCTACCGCAATGAGCTTAACCATCTAAGAAATGCTCATTGCACTATAACGCGTGATAGTAGCTCGGCTTTTGATATAGGTATTAACTAATGAATCTTTGATATTTTTTTAAAAAAAACTTCGACATGTTTCAGTTAGGTAATAGTTGGTCCTATTTGTGTTGTTTACTACTCCAACCTTATTTGTAGTTGTTGCATTACTAGCTTTATGCACAGTGTTATGGTAAAAGAATTCAAAAAAATGAAAAGACAAAGCAAGGTTTCAAGTACTAAGAAAGTACTGAAAAACATAGGACATGAAACATGGATGGAACGAAACATGAATACACCTGCTAATATTATCAGAGGTTAACATATAAAGAGAAGCTGAGCTTCCTACAGCTTTAGGATAGCATGGTTCGTCACGGTGCAACATTAAAGTGTCAAGTTCCACTTAAATAAATTTATTTTCTTTCTAAACTTAACTAGAGATTATGTACTTTATTTATCTATTATTACATTTAAAGTTTGAAAGAAAGAATTGAAACATTTTACTTAAAACTTTAAAATAATTGAATAAAGAATTCTACAGTGATGATCTTTTCGTGTTCACTTAACATTTTGCAACATATAATTTTGTAAATACGGAACCCAACCCACTCTGCGGTCGGGGATCGATGGATGGAGAATGGAGGTAGGGGGATGCAACGCGAAAGGGGGAAGATGGAAGAGACGTCACGCCAGCCCCCTCTCCAATACAAACACCGTACGTTTTAGTTTGTGTGTTTTCAGATTCGAAAACGAAGTGATGTCGTAATGCCATGTACCGAAATTGAACTTTGAACTTAATAATAATGAACGACTCTTGCCATTGTTGGTTGGCTCACTTTCAAACTCGCGAAATCACATCAATAATAGTGTTTCTATCATTTTTGTTTTCTTAGTAACTTTTGGTTGGATGGCGTTTGTTCGCAACAACTACAGCTAGGTGATTACCATGATTGTGGATGAAGTGTGATCTATCCGTGTTGTATTAAAAAAATAACCCCATTAGTCGTGGCTGATTTCATTTTACTGTAGCCCATAAGCCGACTAGCCGTTTTTTCAGTGTAATTGCGATAGAACCTGACATGAGTGCTCAGACTAAAACAAATCCTACCGCAATGAGCTTAACCATCTAAGAAATGCTCATTGCACTATAACGCGTGATAGTAGCTCGGCTTTTGATATAGGTATTAACTAATGAATCTTTGATATTTTTTTAAAAAAAACTTCGACATGTTTCAGTTAGGTAATAGTTGGTCCTATTTGTGTTGTTTACTACTCCAACCTTATTTGTAGTTGTTGCATTACTAGCTTTATGCACAGTGTTATGGTAAAAGAATTCAAAAAAATGAAAAGACAAAGCAAGGTTTCAAGTACTAAGAAAGTACTGAAAAACATAGGACATGAAACATGGATGGAACGAAACATGAATACACCTGCTAATATTATCAGAGGTTAACATATAAAGAGAAGCTGAGCTTCCTACAGCTTTAGGATAGCATGGTTCGTCACGGTGCAACATTAAAGTGTCAAGTTCCACTTAAATAAATTTATTTTCTTTCTAAACTTAACTAGAGATTATGTACTTTATTTATCTATTATTACATTTAAAGTTTGAAAGAAAGAATTGAAACATTTTACTTAAAACTTTAAAATAATTGAATAAAGAATTCTACAGTGATGATCTTTTCGTGTTCACTTAACATTTTGCAACATATAATTTTGTAAATTAAATTTCAACAATTTAGACCAGTATTCCAACATTTTTTAGATCAACCGCACCCTTTATTAATCAGAATATGAATTACATAATACTTCGGGTGGAGCTAGGAACCACATGTGTCTACCTAAAGAACTGAAAATCGGAACTCCTTGCGTTACAATGAGCGTCCACATTGGACTGCCTTCTTTCATGGACAACCTCCACCTTAGTGAAGCTTTCTCTTCTTGCTTTGAACTCTAGGATGATCGGTCCATACATCCCCATGCCTTGCCCATGGATACTTCTTACCACATTTGCACAATCTGTTGCCATCCTGAATACAGATTGCTTTCAAGTGCTAGGCCTCATGACAAGCAATTGCCTCCCCGGTTTCAACGTCACGGAGTCCCTCCATCACGAGTGCTGAGGCTCCTATGAACTTGCCTGCTTGGTCACGCGCAATTGCAGCCGCAGCAGACACACCAGAGTTCTTTGAGATTGCGACATCAACATTAACTTTCAGATAGCCCTCAGGTGTTGGGATCCACCTCGGTGCACTAACCTGCACGCCATGCTTCTCCTTCGATGCAGTTGTAGCCATGTACAACTCCTCGACGTAGTGCTCCACGAAGCAATGAGTTGACAATGGACTCTGAAACGGGTTTTCATGAATAGCTTTGCGTTTAGCATGCCAGATTTCCCATAGCCAAACCACTACTCGGGTGAGATCGTCATGCTTCAGCGCCTTCATCACCTCTGATAACCATACCCTCGCATCCACTTCTTGCACCTGACACAAGAACTCTGTAATTTCCTTTTTCTCCAAAGCCCATACACATTTAACCATATTACACTCTAGGAGAGAACGTTTCCAAGAGTCAGAATTTCCACAAATGGTACAGCAGCTACTAGGCGCCATATTTCTGTGGTGTCTAACATTACCTGTCGGGATTGACTGACGCGCTAACCTCCACAAAAATATACGCACTTTAGATGGGACCTTGACCCTCCATAGCTTGCACCACTCCTTCTCAACTGAGTGAGTGTCAGATGTGCCTGCCCTGTTCTCTAGCCAGTCTGAATTTCTCTCTCGGTTTTGCACTAGCATCCGATAAGCAGAGAGCACCGAGAACACCTCTGTCTTCTCATTGTGCCACGCCCAAAAATCTTATTGTGAAGAAGTGCACACTGGAATATTACATATCACTTCACTATCCATTGGCGTGAAGAATTCAGCCAACATATGCATATTCCACGACCTCGACGATTGATCTATCAGCTAACATTTTATTGAGTTGGAAGTTCAACTTAAGTCTGCCCATTTGTGCTACGTGAAATCCATCATGTTGTATGGGCTGTATGTCTCCCAGAGGCCTTCTAATTAACCATGGGCTGTATGTTTCGTTGTAGCCTGCGGATCGTATCAAAAATGCAACCTGGACTCGGGCCTCGTTACAAGATACAGAATTGATTCTTTGCTTTTGTTCGGGCCTATTTCATGAAACACTGAACTTCCATCAAAAAAAAACACCAAACTTTAAAAAAAACTCAAATGAACACTGTTCTCTCCAAATTGATTGTGATCTTGATTTTATTGCGGCGGTGAAAGTGTTATATATACACTTTTTTATGCCTTTCAGATCTAGGCTAGCAATGCAGAAACATAAGGGGAAAAAATACATTGACAATATAGGATACATACGCTTTAATTAACGTTAGAGTCATGTCTATAATTGAAAATCTATAGCCATATGTAGACAAAATCATATTATAATACTCAAATTAAATATGGTAATGCACTTGTTTTTATAAAACTGCACTATTGCTGTTAGATATCATTATTTGTAGACTTGTTTTGTTTCCTTCAATGCAGATCGCTGAGTCACCAAACCAATATATATTTGACATAACTTTGATTTGTGATTAGATGATTGTCCGTAATCTCTCACCTGGATTTGGAAGCATATTTTTTAAATGCCAAAATACGTTTTTATTGCACTTGTCTTTCAGTTTAACCTGCAAAAGTGCGAACTACCATGCACAACAATTCTAACAATGATATGAAGAATAACAAAGGTTATGATAAACAAAGTAAATATATTACTAAGTAGTAGCTGTCCATAGTTGCACACATTATCATGCGGAGGAAAAATGCAAAAACTCAAATTTGAAACCATGAAAGTTTAGTCAACACCATTCTCATTAATTATTACGTTGTCCAGTCTTGGAAAAACATGTAGCGGAAATAATTATCGTTTGCAGCAAGCTGTATCATAACCAGAACTTCTGTCAGACAATAAAGGTCTATAAACGTGCCGTTGAATATATAGACCGCTAACATATACAAATATATCAACCGACCCTGTGTCTTTTCTTTTTTTTATTCACAATTACGTGCATTTCTCAATCGTTGTCACCACCCTTAATTTGCTATGTGCTATGGAATGCTCGCAGGATTTCTTTGCCCCGAATCTTACCTTCAGCAACTGACCATTAGTATGCTTAATATAACATGTGTATTTATATTGAATCCGAACAAATATAATCTCCATGACGCACTACGCTTCCTTTGGGAATATCTGCTTCCGTACATGTGTGTGGTTGATATGCAAGAGCACGTCCAAACTGTCATATAGACCAATGTTTTTGAGGGTTACAGAAATTGTAAGAGTAAATATTTTCAAAATTGAATAGCAAGAACCCATTGTTAAACTTGACATTCCTATTTATCTTATGAAAAATCTGAATAAAAGACATTTCACATAAACAAATGCTTGCAATAGGAATTTGTATTAAAGATCCTTTCTACCATGCTTATTCACCTTGTAGCCAACTTTGTTTCGTTCGATTCCACATGCAATATATATTAAACACCTTGTATCCAACTTTACTTGGATACATCCCTATAGTAATACAACTAAGTGAATATATAATCGAGCCAATGTAACCATTTAAGTCGAATAACTATTCAGCTATATTGGTTCATAATTTTTGTGTGGTCGATTGTTTGAACTGTCAAATGATAACTTGAATCAGAAAAACTTGTGATATGCACCCATATGATGGTTACCGTCTTCATAAATAATCAGTCATAAAACTATAATAATAGGCAGCTTCGATGCTGCTCGTAGGTTTATTGCTAGCTAAAGACTGCTAAAGTTTTGAAAAAAAAACTAGATGATCATATGTATATATAGATAAACGTGCTCAAAAAAATATATATTTTAGTCAAACGATGCTTGGTGCTCAAGGTACTCCTGGGCATCCATACTTGACACCAGGTATAGCTAGTTAGATACTAAGTACGTTATCGGTACGCTTACATATGTAGTGTACCTTCTGCTAGGGCTACAATCATCTATGAATGGAACCAGCGCCCATGATCAACCGTACTTGGATCATAGCAACTCGTGGCCAATGTCAGCTGCCGTGGCGTGGCTGCTTCTGGTACCTTAGCAAAGCGGCCTTTTACCCGTGGCCTCATTTCCGCATAGGCTTTCCTTGACACGTACCGGATCTGCTTCTCGTAGCACCTCCTCTTCTTCTTCTCCTTGTACCTCATCACCTTTGCCTCCCTCTCCACCATTGGATCGACCAACCTTTGCAGCTGACCATCAATCAGGATTGGGTCGCTATGCCTTGAGGAGGTCGCAGCGTCAGTGAATGTGCTACCGCAGAAAGACATCTGCATGCATGTGAAGAAACCATTCAATTAGTTTTTACGGAAAAATTGACTTGGATCGATCAGTGAAAGCACATAAAGAGTGCAGTTTTATGATGTACTTCATATATGCCATGAATGAATATATGCACATAAAGGAGACGTCTAACTCACTGCCTTCATGCAATTTGTACGCCTCTAACTCCATTCATTTAATAACTTGCTTATTTACACACATGATAAACCACCGCATCTAAGTATGTTGTCACTGATGCCTTAGCCTACTCTGAATTAATATTGGCATGCAACTTCATAAAACTGGCTGTTGAATTGGCCCTATTGTGTGAATGAACATCGATATTTCCTGGATAGGACGATTTTTGAATACACAATTGATCTTAAGGAAGCAACGAATCAGCACCCATCACTGCCCCTGATAAGTATATTTCTCTAGAACGCAACAATTGATCAGCTCTAGCTGTGTAAATCCAAGTGTAGCTAAAGAACAAAAAATGCAGTCCGTAGGTTGATTAACCACATAAAATGAGACTACGTAGTACCTATTTTCACTACTTTTAGGTATGCTATATTTTAACTAGTGAGTATTTAGTTAAGTTTGTACATGTATATCGATTTAATTGTGGTTGAACTAACGTCCATATATGCAGTATGCAAAAGAGCTACCTATTATGAGACTAAAAAGAATAATAAACCAAAGAGTAGTGCAAAATGGAAAAGGAAGGCTTTGGTTTTCTCCCATCCTTTCATATAATTTCCTGAGAGACAAATCGATCGACCTGAGGAAAAGGCTAGTCAATAAAGTTTAGTATATCACATATATTAGCCTCTTCCATATTTCTCCTTGATCATCAAGTGAATATTTCTGCAGCTAATTATTGGGACTTTATTTTCCTTTCCCCTGTCATATGTTCCATAAATATTTGGATCACCTATATATGTTTCTTTTTAGCTAGAGTCAATTCCTTTAAGGCTCTTAAGGTAATATGCAGATGAGAGATGAGTGTGTTGCTTTGATGGGACTTAGGGTGCCAATTCTCAATAATAAATTGGTGCACCACCACCTTGTAGAATTTTCTTTAAAAGACTAGGCCATTTCACCAAACATCTAAAATTAGATGGAAACACTAAAAGTAACCATCCAAGACGGATAAGATTTTTTCCAAACAGCAGCAACATCAACATAAGAACAAGCCACCCATGCCGAGAAAAACCACATATATGTGCAGACAAGCAGATCCATCCAGAAGAAGCAACAAGGAATCATACTCAAGCACAGCAAAGAATAACAAGCAAATGATATGCACATGATGCAAGAAAAAGCATACAAAAGTCCAGATTGGCGATAACCGATTGGAGATTCTTTTGGACCACTACTCACGATTGTGGCGCTTGCCGCTGGCTCCGTAAGCTGGCTGCCGCCTGCAGGAGCAAGGCCCAGGCCAGCATCAACTTCCCCCTGGCCGAGGGACACCTCGAATGTTAGCCCGTTCCCGGGATGGTACTGTGGGCCAAAAGGGTGAAAGCTCGATGGCCTCTGGAGACGGTGATTCTCGTCATCGTCTATGGTGTGCGGGGGATCGTCATCGAAGAGCCAGTCGACGTTTTCATGGTCACTCTGGCTGAAGAACTGGAACTCGTGCAGGCTGCCCGGCGGCTGCGTGCCGAGCTGATCATGAAGGACGGGGAAGATGGAGAAGGTGCCATGGTCATGGTCGGCGCTGGCTTGCAACTGCTGGTGCTGGCAACTGCAGGCGGCCGCGTTCTCACCGCATGCGATGCACGATGGCCGCGACATGGATGATCACCTCGTTCTTTGTGGAAGAGAAGAGGCGATCTCCCTGAGGGAGCTTGCTTGTCAATCAGAGGTTTGGAAGAGGAGCAAGCTCGTAGTAAATGGTAGCGTCTCTTAGCTAGGGTTTGTGTGTAATGTGGTGTAGTACACATGACATGGGGGATCTAAATAAGAGAAAGGCAACTAAAGCAAAGGAAAGCAGCGAAAAAATCAGAGGACGACTGATGCAGGCCAATGCGCGAGGCGGAATGGATATGTGCGATCCATCCCGGATCTCTTCCGTGGACAATTCCCCTCCATGCACCTTTTTCGCCTGTCCCGGCCGAGATAAGTTGCCGCCTCCCCATTCGTCCTCCTTGCTGCTGCAATCGCACATCACACATTTCCGTTACGGCATTGCATATCCAACCACAGCTACCTATACATTATGTTCAACAACAGACAAGAAGCTCCCAGTGGTCAACAGCACAACACTAATATTTTCCCAGATGTCCATAGGGCACTAGAATTTTGAATGATGTAAAACCAGCTAGGTCATTACTCGTTTTATATAGCATGCGTAGCAGTTTATACAAACAAATCTAGTTTGAGGTCTCTATTGCACATAAGATCGTATCTCACATTTCAAATACGATGAAATGTCTGAGCCCCGAGTAATAACCAGCCAAGCTATATCATCAGGGTTGGTGTACGTACGTTTCCATCTTGATGTGAATGCTATTCGGTCCACATCCAGACAATACATATTAATTGTTGACAAATTGAACACTCATTCCTTCTAGCTATTCTCAAGACAAAATTACATGACCATATGTGATATCCCCTTAAGCATCAAGGAAAAGCGTTTCGTCCGAAAAGCATCGAGAAAAGCTTTTCAGTGTACATTTGTGCTCACGTTTCCTAGTGAACAATGCCCACTACTCTTACAAACACGTCTACACTGCGCAATGTTGTCTGAAGGATTGCATGTCCCATGTATAATCTCGCTGCATGTCGTTATTGCCGGGAACGTGTGAACCACATCCAAAAGAACTAAAGAAGACTGGAGAAACAATAAGAAGGCATAGGAGTCGGCTTGCTCACTTTAGCGCACAACCCAGCGACTCGATGTGACCTTGCTGGAATGAGATCATGAGTTGTGTGGATATGCTATCATCGATACGCTAAAGTGCCAACGGGCACAATTTAGGTCAAGGAACTAAGCACCTTTTCATGCGCAGACGTATAAAATACTGTTAGTGATTAATCATATCACTGTTATATTATTTAACTTGTTTAATTATGTACTGTAAGATTTCTTAAGGTCGTGTCGAAAGGCCTGGCATGTACTTGAAACAATTGTTTTAGTTTTATCACAGTGGCATGCATGCTGCATAACTGACAATCCCGTATCTATTTGTGGACCCATCCACTAAGAATATTATTTTAGGCACGTCTAATTTTTTTCTAACATTAATATCTCGTTAGATATTTTGAGTGAACTTTCCTCCCCGAAAATCTCAAACTATGGCGATATTGAAAAAACACTCCAGCTAGGTCATTACTCGTTTTATATAGCATGCGTAGCAGTTTATACAAACAAATCTAGTTTGAGGTCTCTATTGCACATAAGATCGTATCTCACATTTCAAATACGATGAAATGTCTGAGCCCCGAGTAATAACCAGCCAAGCTATATCATCAGGGTTGGTGTACGTACGTTTCCATCTTGATGTGAATGCTATTCGGTCCACATCCAGACAATACATATTAATTGTTGACAAATTGAACACTCATTCCTTCTAGCTATTCTCAAGACAAAATTACATGACCATATGTGATATCCCCTTAAGCATCAAGGAAAAGCGTTTCGTCCGAAAAGCATCGAGAAAAGCTTTTCAGTGTACATTTGTGCTCACGTTTCCTAGTGAACAATGCCCACTACTCTTACAAACACGTCTACACTGCGCAATGTTGTCTGAAGGATTGCATGTCCCATGTATAATCTCGCTGCATGTCGTTATTGCCGGGAACGTGTGAACCACATCCAAAAGAACTAAAGAAGACTGGAGAAACAATAAGAAGGCATAGGAGTCGGCTTGCTCACTTTAGCGCACAACCCAGCGACTCGATGTGACCTTGCTGGAATGAGATCATGAGTTGTGTGGATATGCTATCATCGATACGCTAAAGTGCCAACGGGCACAATTTAGGTCAAGGAACTAAGCACCTTTTCATGCGCAGACGTATAAAATACTGTTAGTGATTAATCATATCACTGTTATATTATTTAACTTGTTTAATTATGTACTGTAAGATTTCTTAAGGTCGTGTCGAAAGGCCTGGCATGTACTTGAAACAATTGTTTTAGTTTTATCACAGTGGCATGCATGCTGCATAACTGACAATCCCGTATCTATTTGTGGACCCATCCACTAAGAATATTATTTTAGGCACGTCTAATTTTTTTCTAACATTAATATCTCGTTAGATATTTTGAGTGAACTTTCCTCCCCGAAAATCTCAAACTATGGCGATATTGAAAAAACACTTTATTTGTGACCGAGTATGTAGGATGTAAGGAGGTATAGGATGTTTGCATAAGACATTAGGAGGAGCAGTTAGCGATCACCCGTACAACTTTCTGTTCATACTGTATCCATTTTGTTTTTGAGTTGAGTTATTATGTGTGTATTCCATCAACCGGCTCATGAGTACTTACCAATAAGTTCCTATGCCAATGAGGGGAAGGCTCACGGATGGGGAGCAGAGAAGGCCAGTTTCCGTTTTGAGATCATCCGTGTGCGTTTTGGGCTGACCTTTTTAACCATTCTTGGCTGAAGACACCACTGTTCGGCGATTTAGAAAGAGAATTATAACTTTGGGCAGTGGAGCCTCTTGGTGGCGACAGAGAGACGGTGGTGATTGCGAAAGAGAACTATAGTTATGGGCTGCAAGGAGCTCCTTGGTGGCGACATAGAGGCAGTGGGCTTGGCCGGATAGGCACACATATTCCAGGGCATGATGGCAACTCTGATGGAGGCACAAAAGTGAGTAAGGCAAAGTATAAGATGCAACAGGAGAGGCCCAGAATCAATCGCCCTTCCCGGTATCCACCTTTGAATTTTGCTTTCCACAAAGCTACCGATATATCTATATATCTATCTATCTCCACTCGATCCTCAGCTGAATACTATTACGATCTCGGCACGGTAGACCCAGGCACGCACAAGGAAACCCGCTTCATCCGTCGCCTCATATTTGATTCGATTGGAGAGGGATCAAGCGGAGCCTCACCATGCTCCTGGACCCAAATCGAGAGCACAAAAGATACAGGTGTGCGCGTGCAGTGGATCAGTTACCTGGCCCCTACTCTGCCAACTGGACTCGTGGGGGCCATGGCCACCGATCTTCGTTTCTTTGGCTCGTCTTTTATGAGGTCTAAAGCCCATTCATCTATTCATTCATTCGTATATGTTATCTATCTATTAAACTATCATTATCACTGTTTCCGTATGCACATATTTACGTATTGAGCTCTCGCTTCTAATGGGTTAATTCCTATCTTTGCGCCCCATTCATATTTCCGTTCCAAGTAGGACATACCTATTCATTAGCTCGTGTATCTCACGTAAGATTGCACAAATATGTCAAATAGCATCTGAGATAATGTGCATTTTTGTCACGGAAACTAATATGGATATTTTAACCATGACATACCTGAAGATACACTAAGCAATATCTGACTCTTCTGTGTATGATTTTTTAATATAAAAAAGAAAAGAAGGATGGAAGAAGATGCTCATCATCATCAGGTCTCTTTTATACACATTCCTTTTTTCCTCAGGTAACGAAAGGTAGCATACAAAAGTTGTGATGTGACGTTTATATATTGTGCTTTACGCAAAGAAGTTGATAGCAAAGCCACTAGCTTCCTACACGTACGTTGTCGTCGCACCCAAGTCATAGCGCATCATGTTCTTGAGTCCATAGTCTCCATACAAAAATGGTATATACTAGGTAGAGCAGCAGCATGCTTTGTCAGGCCCTAATTCTTAATTTTAGCAATAGATTATTTTAATTTTATTTGGGTATTAACATTTTTATTAGCCAAAAATATTTTATAAATTAATTAAACTAATTCAGATTTATATTACAATATGTATTGTTGAATTTGTGTTGCCTAGATGTATTTACGAGTTTATTGTGTACAAAGTTAATATTTGAAGGCATATAGAACCTGTTTTGTATTATATAGAACTTTCTTTAGAATAGTATAGCCCGTCTTGGCCCAATGAACCAGTCGTGCATGCCTGTTAACCTTAGGGATGGCAATGGGGCGGGTAAAGGAAATCCGTGCCCGCCCCGTCAAGCGTGGCGGGTAGAAATCTCTACCCAGCCCCGTCTTTATGGGTGGAAATCCATCCCCGTCCCCGTCCCCGTCGGGTAACGGGGCGGGTACCGGGTACTCATGGTCGATGGCTGGGGAAGGAGAACAGGGGGGAAGGAGGGGATAAGGTTAGGGTTTAGGTGATGGAAGGTAGGCTGGGCTGTATTCTTTGGGCTAGTTGGGCTGAGCTAACATTGGTTCTAGTGATTTTTCAAATTTCCGGGCCCCTGTCGGGTCCCCATAGGTAGGATTCAATCCCCGTCCCGTACCCGACTCAAGACGGGGCGGGTACGGGGACTACTCATGGGTGGGAAACATCCCCATGCCCGGCCCCATCGGGGCGGGTACCCGGTCCCCATTCCCGAATTGCCATCCCTAGTTAACCTGTCAAACAGTTGCCCAACCATTCAAGCATAGAGCCATTGTCGACATGCTCGCCTCCCTCGTATGTTCAGCGAGGACTCTTTTCCACCACTATCATGTCTCTTATGGCTTTTTTTTATTATACAGTACAACTCAAACACTCACAACGCACGCATACTCATTCTTATAAAGGCACATACACATACTCTACTCTTATAAGCATCTTTAAATACTAAGCTGGCAAATCCTCGAGATTGACTCACCACTGGCGCCTCACTGTCGACGGTCATGTAACTGAATCCATATCATGTCATGTATGATCTGATGTGTGTGATATGTAATATAACTAATTTTAATTGTAACTGGAATACTTGATTTTAACAATGAGCTTGACATATCTCTATTCTTCTAAAACGCGTGCGTTTTCTTGCAAAATGGCCACGCCACGTCATTCGTGTTATGTCAATCGTCGGATCCCTTTGCTGATGAAGAAGAACCGTTCGATTCGCAGACATTACGACTAGACCCTTCTAGAAACATTGAATAATATTCGGTCCTTCCACTTGTCGGTGTTGTGAAACCGGTCGACAAGTAAATTTGTATT
>LAPY01006682.1:4595-16868 GCA_000970635.1 Eragrostis tef
GATGCCGGCGGCGGCGTAGGGCAGCTCCGGGGCGGCGCGGCCGCGGGCAGGGCCATGGACGACGACGGCGAGCTCGAGGAGGGGGAGGCCTTCGGCGAGGACACCGCCTTCGTTGACCCCGACGTCGCGCTCTCTTACATTGTGAGTCGCCTCCCCTCGCCTCCACCAGCAATGTCGCGGCCTTGTCATCGTTGCTGCTAGTAGTATCTGGTAGCCGCGCTTCCATTTCTGTGCTGTGATGACTTGCATGATCGCTCTGATTCGTGTAGAGAGCTGAGCAAGTACGCCGTTTCGGTTACTCATCATGTTTCGTTTGAGTGACGCTGCTTTGGCTCTGGAAGCAATTGGGTAGCTGGATCATTTAAAGTCTGCTTAGTTTGCTGCTTTGGTTCTGCTTAGTTTGTTGCTTTGGTTTATAGATACCGGAAATGGTTGCATTTCGTGGGCCGTTTAGAGTTAAATTCGATACTCAGTTTGTCGCGTAGCGGATGCTGATGATGCTAAATTAGCCGATCAAGCACGTTGACGGTTCTGGTTGTTATGGAAGGACAAATGGTGCTGGTTAAATTCGGTATTTAGTTTGTTGTGTAGCTGATGGTGGTGGCGATGCTTAATTAGTCGAGCAATGTCGCGGCCTTGTCATCGTTGCTGCTTCGGTGCCTGCAAGTAGTATTTGGTAGCCGTGCTTCCATTTTTGTGCTGTGATGACTTGCTTGATCTCCCCGATTTGTATAGAGAGCTGAGTAAGTACGCTGTTTTGGTTTCTCATCATGTTTCCTTCGAGTGATGCCGTTTTGGCTTTGGAAGCAATTGGGTTGCTGGATCATTTAAAATCTGCTCAGTTTGTTGATCTGGTTTACGGGTAACGGGAACGGTTTCATTTCGTGGGCCGTTTAGAGTTAAATTCGTTACTCAGTTTGTCGTGTCGGATGGTGACTACGCTAAGGTAGTCGATCAACCACGCTGATGGTGCTGGTTATAATGGAAGGACAAATGGTGCTGGTTAAATTCCTTACTCAGTTTGTCGCGTAGCTGATGTTGACGATGCTAAGTTAGTCAATCAAACACGTTGATGGTGCTGGTTTCTATGAAAGGACAAATGGTGCTGGTTAGATTTGTTGCTCAGTTTGTCGCGTAGCTCATGGTGATGATGCTAAGTTAGTCGATCAAACACGTTGATGGTGCTGGTTATTATGGAAGGACAAGTGGTTCAATTTTTCTACATGCGTTGTGTTGTTCACTATATTTAGAGTAATGAGTACCGTGAGTGCAACAGTCACCAGCAAGAGAGTTATTTTATCTGGAAGATAATATAGCGTAATAATATTTTATATTAACTCTTGTTTGCTATGGTATGCATTCATTCCAGGACGAAAAACTTCAAGACGTATTGGGCCATTTCCAAAAGGATTTTGAAGGAGGCGTGTCTGCAGAGAATCTAGGTGAGGGGGCGTTGCTGTGGCGAACTTGATTTGGTTTATTTGAGATAAACATTAAGCAGGATGCAAATCTTTCACAGGGTCAAAATTTGGTGGATATGGTTCGTTTTTGCCTACGTACCAGCGTTCTCCTGTTCAAGCCAGAAGCCCACCCAGGGCTGCAAATGTCACCTCAAGATCTCCTTTTCACCAGTCAAATGAGGTGCTTGAGCTAATTTTGGCTGTGAACATGTCTTGTTATAGAACAGTGTTATCATGAACATACACTCGTGTGGCATTGATGGTGTGATTATTTGTCATGTAGGGCATGTCTCAAAACCCTTCAGCTGTGGCAGTTCCATCTGTTTCCCAGAATAATGGTTCTGTGGTTCCTCTATCTGCTGATTCCAGTAAGAAGGAAATACGTTCAAGCACAAAGGCTGAAAGGGGCTCCAGTTCTCAGGATTCCTTGTATGGGCCATCTAAGAGTAGTGACCAGAACAGGTTTAAAGTCCGGATAAAAGTTGGTTCGGACAGTGGTTTGGCAAGAAATAATGCTGCTATTTACAGTGGTCTGGGCCTTGATATTTCTTCGCCTTCATCTGTTGAAGATAGCCCTGATGGCCGAGGGAGCCTCTCCCCAGAAGTTAGCAATGAGCCACTTGAGTCTCCACGTACCATTCTTCAGGTAACTACTGCATGGTACTGTTAAGGTTATTTGTACTTCTATGACCTTACACATATTCTTGAGGATGAATAACATGTTACACTTTGTAATCGAACAGATCATGACATGCTTTTCTGTTCCTGGAGGGTTCCTGTTGTCCCCATTGCCAGATAATATCCTACAATTGACTAAAAAGGTTGTGCCTTCATCAAAGAAGTGGGAATCTAATGTGGATGTAGAAAATGTACAAGAGACATATGAAGGCCATGTGGCTAAAAAAATGAAATCTGATGGTAAGAAAAAGAAACTGATAGACACAAAGAGTTCAAAGAACAGAAATGATACTAGTGCAGTTATGAAAAAGGAGATTGATATAGAAACAACTGCTGGTCAGAAGATAGTCTCTGAAGCTCTCAACATACCGTTGCTGTCTGATTTCAGAACCAATGAGGTAAAAGGTGAGAGTCAGTTTGAAGAGGAGCCAGCAGGAAACACCTTGGGCAGAAATAAAGATGCTCGGTTGAAAGAACGGGCCATCAAGAGTGACTCCATGACGATAAAGGCGGATTCTGTCAAAGCGGAGGCAATGGACTGCGTAGACAACAGTTATTTTGGTACCTCAGAAATGGATGCACCAAAGGGGGAGCCGAAAACGAAGACAGAAAAGACAGAGAGAGCTGAAGAGAGGAATGCAACTGATGATAAAGCCCTTCTATTGGATAGGAAACAAGAAAGGAAAATAAAATCTGATAGTAAATGTCATGCCTCTGGGATCAATTATGAAGTTGACAATGCTATAAATGAAAGAGCTTCTGTTTCCCGGAGCATAGGAAAAGTTTCTGGTAAAGAAACTTTGCCTTATGATCTAAATGGGGAAAATAAGTCCAAGAGTGAGGTCAAAAAAGTGCAGAGGGAGCAGAAGTCCAGTGCTTCAACATCTTCTGATTTTCTGGAGGATGACAAGCACATTCATTCTTCTGCCGCAGTTCAAGACAGGAAAAGTGACATCCAATCCAAATCTAACCATACTGGAAAGAAGCCCAAAGTGAAATCACATAGAGACGTTAGGGATAACTTACCTGAAGGATGTGGAGGCAAGGAGCAGGATGATATATTGGAGACTGGAAGTGGTTTAGGAGATCCGCGACTGAAGGAAAAATCTTGGAAGAATGACAGTGACAGGGATTTTGATATTCCTGGGACGTCAAGGAGGGAGATTTCATCAAATGTAAAGCATGACAGGCACATAGCTTCAGAGCATAAGATGCATATACCTCCACCTTCTAGTGTGTCAACTGCAAATGCAGCTCCTGCCCTTCCAGCCCCAGTCATTATAGAAGAACAGTGGGTGTGCTGTGACATATGCCAAAAATGGCGTCTCCTACCATATGAGATGAATCCTTCTAATCTTCCTAAGAAGTGGAAATGTAGCATGCAACAGTGGCTGTAAGTTCAATTCCATTTCCGCACCGTGAAAATTTTATGCCTTTTTGTATCTTCTATTTATGTTTCCTTTCTTGTTTGCTTCCTTTCCTTCATTGGCCATTGGCTGTATAGTTAGATTGCAAACCTATGCTACCTTACCTATCTACAGTTGTTTGGGTTGATTCCTTTTAATAAACCATAAAACGTTGTTATACATGAACATTTAGGAGCAGCTGTTTTCTTATAAAACTTGGATTGAAATTTTGAGATCTTACTGCATGCCCTATTGCTAAAACCTGTCCAATTACGTCTTTTGGTCACAGAAAGGTGTTGTTTTGTGTATAAGATGCACGAGATCCAAATATCGTAGCCCCCTAATTGTTCATTATACCGGGAAATATATATTAAAAACTCGACTAGGGGAAGAGACATCCACCTGAGCACTAATATGTAGAAGGTGAGAGTCGAACTCTGATTAGCTGGGTGACATCCACCCCCACTAGTCAATTCATCTTAGGTAGATTCTCACCAGGAAAGATGTATTATTATGAAAGTTTTCTTCAGGACAAGTCCACATATTATGTTTGAAGTTCAATATGCTTAGTGCTACACCTGAAGTTTAAAGATTTTGCCCAGATGTATCCAATAACAATTCTCCTTTTGTGTGTTTGGAGAGAGTATCTTACTACAACTTTATGCAGTTACCCCTAATTACAGCCCTAAAAAAATACGGCAAATGATTGGACTATGCTTGCCCCTAAATCTTTTAAATCATTAAAAGCTGGGTCAAATATTAAAAAAATACATCAATATCTCTCCATTTTCACAGTGGGTAATTACTTAACATATCCCAATAAGCTGGGCAACTACTTGGGAGTGGAGGGACCCTATCACACTTACTAAGTGGTAGTTTAATTTAAATTACATATCGTAGTTTATATTATTTTGTTTTGTAGCTTGGAATTGTAGCTAAAGTGCCATGCTGCTATGTAAGAGCAATACCGTTTCTCTTTCCTTTCTGAAGTTTTATGACTTGAATCTTTTGCAGGCCTGGGAAGAATAGGTGTGAAGTTAGTGAAGAAGAGACTACAAATGCGTTGAATGCACTATATGTCATTCCAGCCCCTGCGAATGGTATTCCTTCAGCTGGTCATCCTCATGTTGCTTCTGCAGGTCTAGCAACATCTACCATTACCAATGTAAATGGACATGTTGAACAGAGCAGAAAAAGAAAAGGTGCTCCGAATGATGGAACTGCATTGGTTGAGGGTTCTCACCAAACACAGTCTTCAGTTCATCCAATGAGCAAAAGTTATGTTGATGATAACCAGTATTCTGCTGAGAGAGATTCTATAAGCAAATCGTTTGACCCCTCTTTTGAAAAGAAGCGGTCCAAGAGCAAGCATCGTGATAGCTACTCTGATGGAGGTTCTGTTCATTCTTTTCCTTATAATTTCATTTGAACTAATATACCAGCTTCATGTCTGTTTCACAATAAATATGCTATATCTATGTTTCTTTGCTGCTTACTTTACTTAATCTATTGCAGGAGACCTTGTGGAACGATCTAAGAAGCACTCAAAAGTAAAAAGCAAAAGAGATATGGATCGTGATGAATACAAAGCTTCTAAGAAAATGAGAAAGGAAGAGCGGCATCGCTCTAGCAGAGACAGGGACCCTGGATATGATTTAGCTGGTGGAGATGTTCCTGATGAGGCCAAAGCTTTGCCTGCAAAGACAACAACCTTAAAAGGTTTGGGTGAAAGGAATGATGTATCTTCATCAAAGCAAAAAATTGTTTCACGGCACAATCCTTTGGAAAAATCCAAAAAAGCTAAGGATGAGGATGTAGTTGGTCCCGAAGATGAGAACAAGGAATATTTTCATCAATCGGATGCACAAAGGTCAGATATATCTAGTAAGAAAAGGATCGTGAAGGAATGGGAAGATAGTCAGCACAATTCAGTGGCTCATATAAGCAAAGGAACCACAGTAAACCACAGTTCTGCCACCAAGGAAACATATAAGGATCAGAACTTCAAGGAAGCAAAGTTGAAGTCATTGAAGTCTGAAGAAGTGTTTTCTGCGACGGATTCCAAATCCGGAAAACTTCAACATAGTGATCAGATTGTGTCTTATGATGGGGGGCATATGGACAATGAGTTGGAGGACAACACACTATTTACTGGTAAAAGGGGTCTGCCTGAACTAGAAAACCAACTTTCTGATCAGGCTTTGGACTTGGCTGAACCTGCCTCTGGTGATGTAGCCTGCTTTCAGACAGCTGCTGTAACTTCAAGTTCTTCAAAGGCTCCAGGCTCGCAGAGAAAGAAGCAAAACACTCAAGTTGCAAAGATTTCACCCACTGACACTCGTTCATCGTCACCACAGAGAAAATCTAACATTGACAAGGTCCCTCATAACAGAATTTCGGGGAAGGATGGATCTTTGAATGCAACTTTAAGCACCGCACCGAATACGGTAAAACAATTAAATACTGAAATAGGTGTAGCAGACAATGTTCAACATGCTAGTGAAACTGTTTTGGCTGGTTCTTCACGAAGAAAATCTGATAAAGATAATGGACTGGTTGAGTTGAACCAAGGTCATGCCTCGGATGGCATTCACTTGGAAAGGGGTTTCGATGATGATCTGCAGCATGAATCTGGGAGAGCGAAGGGTTCCCGAATATCTAGAAGTTATAACCATTCACATTCTAGTGACAAAAATAACTATCATACTGATGCCTCCCCAGTGCAAAAGCATATCGTTGAGCCAAAGACATCAGTCTTGGATGCTAAAGGTGAGTCAACTGTGCTTGACAACAAGAAAAGGGCTTCTTCCCTTCAAGACAGAAATGGATCAACTCATTACCCTCCAGATAATCCCCAGCAAGGCTTGCCGTGTGGGAAAGATAAATCACATGTCAAGAGTAACAAGCAAGATTTGCAGAAGCCAAAAGCTCAGATGGCCTGTTCACCTCCAAGAGAAACCAAACAGGAATCCCACTCAACTCCATTGAAATCTAATGTGTCAAAATTGACACCACAATCAAGGCAGTACAATGTTGAAAATGGAGGGCAACATGGCACTTCTAGAATGGCAACTCCGAATGCTGCTGACACTTCTAGTCCAGCTAGGAAAGATGGTACTTCAGCTGCATATGCTCTCAAAGAAGCCCGAGATCTAAAGCACAAGGCCAATCGTTTAAAGGTTGTCCTCGTTAGTCTCTCATAGGATGTGATTCCATGCCTGTATGACTAGTCCACCAATACATTAGATTTTATTTAGTAAGGTTCTCACTAACTTTTTCTGCAGGAAGAAGGAAAAGAGCTTGAAAGTACACGACTCTACTTTGAGGCTGCCTTAAAATTTTTGCATGTTGCATCACTTTTGGAACCTCCTACTTTTGATGGTTCGAAACAAGGCGATGCAGCGCAGAGCATGTATTCTGATACTGCAAAACTTTGCAAGTAAGCTACACCAATATATATAATATTCTATTAATTAAAGCATGCAATTTAATTTCTGAAACGATGCAGGACCATTACACATTCTCTGTAATCACATGTAAATATAAATGCTTGTTTGTGAATTAACAGCATGCCTCACTTATTACACTGATTCTGTGACACTAAAATTTGGATCTTCTTTGAGCTGTCATCCTGTATTAGACTATGTTTTACAAGTATTGTGCATGATGAGCCAGATACACTTAATAAATCATTGTGAGCATATATTCCCAGGTAGTAAATTGTATTGCGTGCTTCTTCTGCATAACTTGATTTGTATGGGTAGTACAGCCTGATTAACCAGATGGTATTCAAAGTAACTTCGATTTAGCATGATAGGTCACTATACATAGCTGTGTGTAAATGGAAAAGAATGATGTGATCTTGCCCTATTTTGGTAGCTGCGACAAATCATCATTGCCCCCAGACCCCAAACAAAGTATTTATCATTTAATTGATAGTTCTATCAATCATTATTTATGATCTCAATTTTGAATTTTGTGTTCTCAATGCTCAAATTTGATCACATTAGTAAGTGTTCATTTGATTTTCCAGCTTTGTTGGTCATGCATATGAAAAATGCAAGAAGATGGCTGCTGCTGCGTTGGCGTACAAGTGTGTTGAAGTAGCTTATCTTAAGGCCGCATACTACAAATACCCAACTGCAAGCAAGGATAGACAAGTTTTGCAGTCTGTTGTACAGACGGCACCAGGTACTTGATATTGAAATGATGAACTTTGATTCTTATATTACCACTTCCATTGTATGGATTCCAATAGTTAAATGGTCTTATAAACTTAGGATTTTCTGGAAAGAAAAGGTTATTACTTAAGGCATACTCCTATGATCAAAATACCATCGTTACATAATACTAATAAAACAAACAGTATACCATCATTTCCTTTTAAGTCAATTAAGCATAATCAAAATTATGAAGCCATGGATGAGGATTCATTTGCTCATGATTAGTTAACTGTTCTGCATCTAAATGGAAATGCAGACGAGTGTTGTTTCAAAAGATATTACTTATGGACATATTATCTTGAGCTGGCGTGACATTCACGAACAGAACTTCAAAACATATAAAAATTAGAACATATGTCACTACTTTGATGTGTGTGATTCTTCCATAGAGGCCCTTTATTTTGTATTATTGTGTAGTTATTTAGTGTTATGATCTAAGTTCAGTTCATAACATGTGAAGATTCTACTTATGATATCATATTCAGTGCATGCATGTTGGTGGTGTTTCACATAGCTGCATCTTTTTATCTTTGGAGGATATTATATGAATCTTTTGCTTTTTTCACTGAACTCTTCGACTTTGGCTTTGTAGGTGAATCACCATCATCATCTGCCTCAGATATCGATAATTTAAATAACAATGGGTTATCCAAGGGCCCTTCTAGCAAGGATGCCAATTCGCCACAAGTGGCCGGGAATCATTTATTAATAGCAGTTCGTAATCAGCCACACTTGACACGGTTACTAGCCTATGTAAGTTTTTAAACATCCTGATAGGCAGCTCAAAAATAGTTTTTCATTTATTACGTGCTTTTTTTTTTGATGTTAAGTAGTACTGTATGCCCAGCTAATTGTTATAATCTTTGTTCAAGGACTTCATGCCTTTTTCTAAAAGATACAGGAATCAATGGGATTGTCAGAATTGTGTTTAGACTGTTGGGGTCTTCAATTTAGCACGGTTTTTACTATTGAGTTCTTTGGATGGACTTTTTTTGGGGGGCATTACTGCCTATGTTATGTTGGATTTTTAGCTGGAATTCAGTCATTCAATGATATTCTATGCTAGCTAGTTTCATAACTAGCTGAAATTGACACTTTTGAACCCAGAAATGGCCTTAAATTTCGGTTGTATTATCTGTTTCGCAGGAAATTGAATGATTTGTTAAGAGATTTTTTTCTAACGATTTTTTGTGTGGAAATTATCTGTTTCAATGCAAAAAGGAAGCTGGAAAAATTTTGGCGATCTTTAGGCGTTTGTCCTGCTTCTAGGTGAATTGTCGATTCGGTTGTATCTTTGTGACTACAAATGGCTTGTCTAGGATGGATTTATCCACCATGTCATCGGTTCAAGGTTCTTATCCAGTCGGTGTTATGTCCATATGAAATGATATGGAAATTGACCAGCTCATTGCATTCCTCATACCAAACAATGATAGGTTTAGGAATAGGATCAGGCTATTGTAGGACTTACCTGACACATGCTAAACACTTTGTACATTATTGTTAGGCTATTTCAATCATAAAGTTTCATCAGTTCTATTTTGGATTTAATGTTACTTTGGTTTTTGTAGACAAATGATGTCAATTCTGCCTTCGATGCTACTCGTAAGTCGCAGATGGCAATTGCTTCTGCTGCTGGCAGTAATGAAAATGGAATAGATGGTCTTTCTTCAGTGAGAACTGTTCTGGATTTTAACTTTCGTAGTGTGAATGATCTATTAAGACTTGTAAGAATTTCAATGGAGTCTATCAGCTGCTGATATGTTAAGGATCCAAGAATGCCATCCCTTGAAAAGGTCTCATTGGAAAAGCAACCCAATTTCTAACTCACCTTGTCCTTGAAGAAGTCGCATGAAGCTAAAACGCATAGGTCATCTCATTCAGGGTCTCTGTCAATTTGTACAGAAACCGGTCTTGACATTCTTCTTTATTCCTTTGGTGGCACTCAGTCAGCACAAGAATTGTTCATAGGGAGGGAAGGAGCTTAAGATGAGCTTTGCACCGCTCAATGTTTGTAATAGTATGCTCGTATAATGATTTCTCCTCACTGCCGGCTGTTGATACATTGTTCTCTGGAAAAGGGCTCGTTCCTGAGCTTTCTCTTCCTGCATGCTGTAAATTATGTGATTCTCTGTTGATGCTGGCTTAAGGTTGAAGAATCAGCATCATAGTTACCTTTGAGCGGTACAAGATTGTGTCCACAGTTGAGAATTTTGATGGTAACTCCCTGTTATACACATGAAGTTTAGTGCTTCCTTTAATTGCTACTCCTTGATGTTTATAACTTGATTCTTGAGCAGGCAGATGACACAAAGCCAACTAATTGTGTTAACCAAGAAATCAGCTGGCAGTTTTCTTTTTGACCTTGCCATAATGCCATGATTCCTTGATAAATTCATGCAGGTACATTTTACTTATTTAGTTCTTTATTTAAATTGTGTGTTTCAAAGTTTGATTCACCTCACGGTAGCACCAAATGAATTTGAGTTCCAAAGCGCTCAATAGGTCTTTTACTTTTCTTTTTTGACAAATTAAAAAAAAATGACGAGCATTTGCTAATACTAACTCATGATGATACATCGACATATAAAGTCTTGTGCCACCTAGAATTGAAGCATCCGTTTCCCTATCCCTGAGATCAGAATAGAATAATGTTTTGTTTCTTCATTCTGATGTGCTTTCTGCTAGTTTATAACATGTTTCCTTGGAATCATGCTTCAATGCATGTATGCATAATCAGTTTCCTTAATCTCATGAATGGTACCCTTTTTTTTCCGAACGACTCATAAGTGATGAGTGGTACTTCTAACTTGATATCTTGTTTTTGTGTTTAATACAACTGTTACCTTCATTCTTGATTTTTTTGGGTATTTTTGAGGATGATTCATTGCCCTTTATCTAGTTTATACTTAGCTGTAAAATATTTATTTTCCTTTGAGAAATGTGTAATCCTTACAGGTTACTCCATCCCATAAAAAATGATGTTTTGGGTTTGTCCCAAGTCAAACTATTTTAACTTTGACCAAATGTTTATAAACAGTATCAATCTTTACGGTGTCAAAAGGATATCGTTACATTCATCTTGAAATATATTTTCATGTTATGTCTATGTTGTGTTATAAGTTTTGATATTATTCTCTATAAATTTAGTCAAACTTGAAATAGTTTGACTTCCAAAACATCAATCTTTTTGGGACGGAGGGAGTATGTTGAAACTTGCTCATAATATTTTGTTATAGCTGGAAAGGTCTGTGGTCCTGTGTGCATCCAACTGTGACAAGTTAATGTTCTCTCTTGCGCAAAACACATATGTCATTTTGTTTCTCTGAAGCATTCCTAGTCCACTATAGGCCTGCATTAATTGCTCAGTGAATATGCAAACAGGCAAACTCTCACAAGGGAGAGATAATAAGTTAAATCATTTTTGTTGTGAAATATGGGCAAACAGACTATAGAGGGGCACTTTACCTTTCTAGAAACCTCGTATTAAAATCATGTGGTATTAGTTGGCTGTACATATCAATGGGATGAAAATAAAGATGATGATTTCATAGTTTCTACTGATGTATTGACGGTGTATATAGACTAAGATAATCTCTTTTTTTTCCAGGTTTGAAAGAGATCACTTGGACCATCAGCCTTGTATGGATGTTGTACAGAGGGTTTAATGTACAATAGGCTAACCATTTCCTTGTTTATCAATACCACCAGTCACCAGCACATCTATATAAGCAGCAAAGAAAGATGGGATCATTTGTTGCTACATGCTGGTGTATGTATGACAGCCATCTCGATTCTGCCAAGCTTTTAGTCTGTTCCTTATGCCTCTTCAAATTTTGTCACATTTAGTTGTTCAAGATAGTGTAGAGACTGTAGAGTACAAATGTGTTGCAGAATGCAACTTGTAGCTACCTGAGTTTCAGTCCTTTTAAAGTTATGTTAACTGAGCTTCTTACAACTGTGCCATTTTCTGGTGTTGGGTCTGCTTATGTATGTCCAGCGGTGGCAGCATGTGTTTCACACAGAAACATGGGTCTGGTTAACGTGCAATTACACAATCCGTTAGTGGCTATTCTGAACATTGGTTTAACAAAAAATATTTTGGTAGATCTCGCTAGTGGCAAAACTCATAAGGATATAGCTATCCTGATTTAAACCGCATTTTCCACGCATCAGTTGAAAGAATTACACGAGTACATTACTGTGATGAACAGCTCGTCTAAATTGATTCAGTCGTCATATAAGGCCTTCTATCTCTACTTGCAAAGAATTCTTCAGAAATTTCATCTCCCAGCCAAGCCCCTCAGCCACTCTGTATATCTCCTCTGTCATCGGATGTGTCGTGTCGTCCGACGAGAACCTGTGCAGGTGGAGCGACTCACCGACGCCCCCGGCGTCCACCCAGCTGAACCCGACTTCTTTCTTCACGCCCCTCTCCCGCATCTGCTGCCTCACACTCGCCACTCCGGCCCAGTCGCCCTTCTCGGCGTAGATGTTGGAAAGCAG
>LAPY01006684.1:945-16848 GCA_000970635.1 Eragrostis tef
GCAAAATGTTTGTCGCAGCACCAAGGTCGCCAGGACGATGATTCCCATCTCTTTGGTTCCACCTTCGCGTCCTAGATGATAATATGCAATGATGCGATGCAAAGTTAGAATGCATGAATAAAAAGTGAATTGTGACCTGTTTGATTAAGTTAATAACGAGGCAACATTCACCGCGACTAGACCAAAACCGAACTCCGTTAAAGGTTGGTGAGGTTGAGAGTATAGTTTTATCACATTTAACTTGAAGCCTTCTCTTCAAATAAAGAGGAGGTTAGTTTTATCATTAAATGTCGGTAGTTTTCTCTTATTGCATAACAATGACTTGGGAAAGATTTTTGGAAGTCAAGTGATGTTTTCTCTTAAGTTTAGGCTTTAACCGAGTATATGTTATTGAGTGAAATGTAGATTTGCTGATCATTACATGGTTTATCATGGAAATATTATGGAAGTTCTATTAACACAAAGAAAATATATTAGGATTTATTTTATGGTGATCATTTGTTTTAAGATAGGCTCTTGGTCTAATAAGGACCATATTCACCTAGATAAAGTATTCAGCCTATAGTTTTTCTTAAAAGAAAGCAAGGTAAGGCATTAAGTACAAACCTCTATTTACTATATGAATCCCTATGGTGAGAAATGATGTCACACAAAGGTTTTATTAAAGGTGATTGCGTGCATATCTATTATGTAAAGTCTATATTATAAGTACTAATGAGCATGGGGTTGTTTCAAAAGGGACATGAGTAAAATAAACAAGATTTACATAGCACTTAAACCTAGGGTGACTTCCAAAAGAAAAGAGGCTATATGCTCCTAGTGCCTAGGGAAACATTATTTTGGGTTCAGAAGGTTTACTTCCAACATGGAAGAAGGCATGCAGAATTTAATTTCTTAAGTCATAATTATATGCATGCATACGATGGGCAACCTACGTATGTTCAGGGGCTGAGATGCATGGATGCCACTTATTTAAGTATAACGGGTAACTTAGAGTACAAAGTATAAATGAACCTATATGCTCATGCATAGGTAATAAGTTCATTTACTTGGACTAATTAATTTATATTCAAGTAAAACGTGTACGAAGCTACCATTTTAGTTACAACCCGCGACCAGCAGATTGAGGTCCTTATATGTTGTTTGAAGCAATTACATGTACAACCATTATGTGAATATGCAAACTATTTCTAGAGAAACATATAATTATGTAAGAGACGTATGCATCAAGTTAATTATTATTAGTATTATTATTTTGAATGACATGTCTTGTGATTAAGTATTAGAAAACAATGGCACAGGGTTCTAAAGAAATGCAAGGAATCAATAAGAAGGTTCATGGAACTTCCTTGACAAATATGACATGATGCTGTTGTCATGCCCAAAGTGACACGCTTGCAGATTCATTTGCATGATTTTGGTACTTTGGTTTCGAGAACTTTATACTTAACGTTTCAGATTTAAGAATTGCTTAAAGGTGTACAAGGGGTCTTCTTCTAAATTCCTTAAAATGGTGCTGGAAGATCAGTAATTAAGTTGGTATTTATATGTAGCAACATACTTATATGCACAGCAACATATCCAAAACTTGAAGCCAAAAAGTGCAGAAATAAAATACTAAAAATGATCACCTTATAAACTTGAAACGTAAATTACTCCAAAAAGAGGGTGAATTGCAAGAAACTGTTTGGTAAGCCGTTCAGTTAACCTATAAGGAGTGTGTGTGCCAAAAATCAGAGTTTTTGCATGTGTATATATTTTTATAAAAATGATTTTCAGTTTATCTTCTATGGTTTTTAGAAAATTAACTAAACATAGTTCAGATGTTTATGTTGTACCAATGGATAGATCTCTTTGCAAGGAATCCGACAAACTTGGTTTCATATTTTTCTGAGTTGTATTGTATTCTCTATCTAATTTAAAATATCACTGAATTTCTGGAAAAGAAAAAGAAAATGTTGTGAACAGTAAAAACAGGGGATGCAAGACAGGCGGCCACAAATCCTCCAAATCCATCGATTTGGATGGTGGACTTGGACGGGGAACGACACAAATGGATGCTTTGGGTTGTTAGGTAGCTATGTGTGCGAGTAATCGAACGGAAACTCACCGTGGAGCGAGGAATCGACGATGTTGTCCGAGGTGGTCATCCAGCGGCCATGGTGAAATCGTTCTGTCGATCTCAAATTTCGTCGAGGGAGCTTGAAATTGGTGATGGGTAGGAGCTAGAGGAATTCCTGACGCAGCTTTGGGTACCATTGGTTTGGCTCGGGGACTAGCACAGCAGCAGCGCAACGCGAGCTCGCGCTGAGCAGCAATGGTGGCGGTGGCGGTTGGCACAGAGAAGAGGAAGAAGAGCGAGTGCGCGGCGACGACTTGGCTAGCTGGTCAAGAGAGCGGATGAGGGCGAGCTGGCGTGTGAGCATGGCACACTTGATGGAGCACGCGCGACGGTCTGCTGCAAATGACGAGGGCCACAGCGCACGGCATGGGCAACGAGCAGGGAGAAACAGAGCGTTAGAGAGAAGAACAGGTGGGTCCCATGCGTATTTTTTTTTTTCTTCCACGAATTTTTCAACCTGCTGAAATAGAATCGATCCAAAAGCAAGCTTCCAAAGCTTATAAAAATCTGAGAAATTGCATAAAGGAAGTTCACGGCCACAGAAACAATTTTCATTATTGGGAGATTTTGAATTTCGTCCCAGAATTTGAATTAAAATTCTATTAAGATGAAAAACTGTTTGAATGCTCTTTGAATTATTTAAACTGCTTTCATTTCTCATAAAATTCTGAAACATTGCCTAAAATTATATCTTGGCCCCTGGAACCCATATTCGGTTTTGGTTAGGCCCACTTATGTGCAAATGTTTGGAGTTTCTTGTTTGAGCTCACTTTGATGATTTTTAAATATATCTTGCTTAAAATTATATCTTGGCCCCTGGAACCCATATTCAGTTTTGGTTAGGCCCACTTATGTGCAAAAGTTTGGAGTTTCTTGTTTGAGCTCAATTTGATGATTTTTTTTTTAAATATATTGATTTGATTTGCGAGTTCAGTTACGAAAATTTGTACTTAACAGGGATTTTTCACTAACCAAGAAGGCCTAAGTGCAATTAAGAGTTTAGGGATGTTACATCTAGGATCACCATCCTAGATGGATATGCCACGGACGAAAACTCCGATCTGAACAAACATAGCCATGTCATCATCCGACACCGCTATCCTCATCTCCCCCATCCTTTTCGCAAAAGAGGTGTACACTGCTAACCTTCCACACACAATACGATGAACTTGCCGTCGTCGTGGCCATCGTCGAATCCATCGTCAGATTCGTTCATTTGTCATACTTTGCTAGTGTGACATAAAGGTCTAGATCATCAAATTTTAGTTTTGCATGTGCTTATTTAAAATACTAATTTCAAGTGGTTAAAAAATAATTAGCCACCATTACATTATTGTGACCTGGCGGTGTAAATGATACTTATAATGAATATATTACCAATTTATGTCGTTTGTCACAATGCTAAATTTGTTCGTATAGTAGTACATATTTATTCACATATATCTCCCCGTTTCGTTGTACACTACTTGTTTGCTTAGTTTTTGTAGAGTCCATAGCAAACTTAAGTACCGATCGTTGGCAAATTAAAGGCATGTGCTATGGGCAATATGGCTAAGTCATAATAATAAGTAAGGTTAGAAAGACACCAGTTTCCCCTCTATACGTGGATATTGTTTTTAATGGGCTACATTGGATATACTTCAGGTACTCTTATTGAAGAAGAAGGACCACAAATTAAGAGCGCACGTTGTGTGCTTGAAACCACAGCGTGACGGAGATTTTTGTGCCACATGGTTGGCGTTTACTATAGTTCCTTTTTAATCTGCTGTACATAGACTGTATGACTTTGTCTTTCTTTGGTTGAATTTCTTTTCGATCTATTCGTTTGCAATAATGAACACCTATTTTTTCGAACAATGATAATAAACACCTATAAGAATCAATCGACGTTAGATGTTAGAATATTGAAATCTGCTTCTTCTTTTTTGTTAAAAGAAGCATGCATGGCAACTTGCTGATCCATTCCCAGTAATTAAGCACGTCCACTTCCTGCGGAGCTTGTTATTAATAAACACTACTACGTATACATTCAGTAATCAGTCACAATTAACATTGTCGTGGACGCTAATCCTTTCGTTGGAACCCTCACGATCAGTCTCTGAACAACACGCCTTTCGCTTTCGCCGAATCGGGCAATCAATCTCAAAAGCCGGCAGCGTTGTTCGCAGCGGCGCGCCTCCTCCCCTGGCCAGAGAAGCCAAACCTGCGTGCGATGCGAGGACTTGCAACAAGCTGCCGCAACGTCATCGGTGGGCTGTAACCATCTCGGCTGCGCAAGTTACGAAGAAACTGTCGCCCACTGTTCTTAGGCTGTAACGAGAAGTGTCTTTGTCTCGAGGAAGCTGGCACTAAATCTCACTTACTGACAACAAATTTAGCATCTTTACAACAAGGGAAAGGGATTGGATGCCGATGCCTCACCCAAGGGTCACTTGGATTCTCGGAACTAACGGGATGCGCTTCGATCTTCTTCGACTAGAGAGCGAGCGACTTTTTCAAAACAGGAGTCGCCATCTGTATAGCTAGATATCATTAGTTTTTCCCACCACGCCTTGCTATATTTAACTTTTGTCACTTGTTATTTGGAGCCTTCATTTGGCAACTCGCGGCTTGCATTGCCTATAAAAGGAACCAAGGATTCCAGGTAGTTTCCTCGCACCACTTGCAGCTCTCAGTTACCTATATCTCTCAGTTACCAATCGAGTGGTGACGTAGAGCAACTGACAAGGCAATGGCAAGGCCTAATGTAACCTCAGTTGTTCTTGCTGTGATGGTCTGCCTTGCCATGGTGTCGCTGGTGGCCGGCGCTGCAGGAACCGCAACGTTCTACACACCTCCTTACACACGTGAGTTGTGTAACTTCATCATTCATCATATTGTACCTTGAAACTTCATCGATCATCATTAAGTTGTATATATGCATTACGCGCACGCTAATATATGCATGCAGCGTCCAAGTGCCACGGTTTCCAGAACGACGGGACGATGATCGCGGCGGGGAGCGACGTGTTCTGGAGTGGCGGCTCGCCGTGCGACCAAGTGTACGAGGTCACGTGCACCGGCGCCACCAACGCCGGCGTGCCGCACCCGTGCACGGGCCAGAGCGTCACAGTCAGGATGGTGGACCTCTGCCCATCGCCGGCCTGCCGCGGCACCATCGACCTCTCGCAGGAGGCCTTCGCAGTCATTGCCGACCCCAACGCCGGCAAGATCAACATCGAATACCGCCGGTACGTCGCCTAGCTTGTGGCCCATTCATGCATTGTGTAACCGGTCGATATATACATAGTGCTACTACTCGATCAGCACTAGTACAATAAAGGCCTTTAGTGACAAATTTTTTGGGTTAGCAGTGACGGTCAAAAAGCATGCCGTCTAATATATAAATAGGTTGTGATGGCTAATATATATACATGTTGTGTCATTTACAGGATCGGATGAGTTCTGCAGATTGCAGTACGTCATGACGACGGATGAAGACTACTATATCCGGTCAACAAATAGTTCATCTTCATCAGAAATATACGTGTTGTGAAATAAATATGGAATAGGCTAGGAAGACTTTAAAAGTCATTGTCCTAGTTCATGTCCATACGTGGCCTATAAACGTGGAGGCACCTATTGTAACACATATAATTGATCTATTATTATGAACAAAGTGAGGATTCGGTCATTCATCTCGTGTCTTTTGTCTATTTTATTATGTTCTTATTGTGATGATCATGGGAATGAAAGGATCTACCCTCTCATAAGAAAATTCAGCAGTTATGATAACTGCATCTACCATACTGCCGCTGGTGTCCCATCTGCATCATCTACTTCTTCAGTGACGGCTACAGTCATTGTTGGTGGATATTAATGGAGGCGCTGTGTTGTAGACAAGGGTCAGGACAACTCAAATTATGTTATGTGGTAGATAAAGCAAGATTTTTTCTGTGTCCTATGGAAAGCTTTGTTTTTCTATAAATATATAGAACTTTGTTAAAATATGTTCGCATATCTCATTTGAGTAATTGTGATCAGTGTAGCGAGTTTATATGGCATGCCCAGTCTTGGTAGATAGTTTCCCATGTTGTATGATGATAGATTAGTCACACTTGTACTTCAAAGAATGTTCAAATTCAAGATTAATGAATGTTCATATTCAAGAGTTCATTGAATGATTCTATTTCAAGAAGTGCATAGTTGCATGTTTATTTAGATCCCTGAATATCATGTGAAAGGAACAGTGGTCCTTTTTTAAAAAAATAAGAAAATATTGTTAGAAATGTACCGTTGGTTGGTAATTGTATAAGTAGCATCCGACCTTGAGTCGGAAATTCTCAGAATCAGCGATTGAGGGTGGGTCAGTAAAAAATGGTCGGTCGGTAAAACTTTTACCGACGCCACTTATACCGGAGTCGGTGAAAGTCTTTACCGACTTATGGTGGGTTGGCACATTAAGGCCTTTTAGCGACTGGCCGTTAGTTGCTATATCTGTACCGTGGTGTAGTTAATATAACATTGATGATTGATCTTTATATAATCTATGTCAAGTCTCCTACCGAGTACTGACTGCAGTGCCACATTGTTCTTGGGCGTAGAAGGCACCATGCTATGCTAAGTCAATGCAAATGAGGTCCATTAACCTCGCTTTCCTGCTAGCACTAAACTTGGCCTGGGCAATGCAAGCGCTTCCCTACCCTACATAATGCATGTGGTCTGACAGTCCAAGGCACACAATAGTTCGAAGATGCACACCTCCCTTCTTGCCCTCCATTCCTCGTGGCCCCCCTCACCGATGTTTGATCTATTGCTGGAGATATCAACAATCTTGCAAGGCATTTCTGAATAAATAGAGAACCTCCAACCCCCCACCCCCACCCAAAGAAGCAAACTAGGCAACATATCAGCATATTATGTATCAGTCAATGCTAGCTCCATCAGATCATGCAGACCAAACACCTTCCTAGCAACATGAAATCCCCAATGCTAACAACCAAACACGAGTAGATTATGTTGGCGGAGAATGGGCTGGGCTATCCTGGGTTAGATGCTACGACTCAGGTTAAACTTATAGTGGCGGCAGCCAATCACGACCGTTGTTTTCTAGCTACTCGCATGCTTGGCACTTAAATTCTGCAAAATCTAGGCACTTTAGACCATCTAATGTTGTTTCCTTCCCTGCCTTAAAATTTCAATAAAAGGGGGTTCTAACTAGTCATCATCCAAATTACGAACTTCACAAGAGTTTGATCCGCTCCCAAAGTATGTGTTGAATCCAATGCTAGTAACCAAACATGATGAGTTTAATATATAAGCATTAAAGTCAGGAGTCTCAAATCTTACTGTACCCAGGCTCTCTAAGTCAATTTAAACATGTGATTGGTGTTGTTATATATGGCTTACATGTATGTGCTATAAACAATTAATCATCTTGATACAAGCCTCTGAGGCTACTAATAGATTGTTCATTTTTTAAAATGGACGAGGATCTGTGCCTCAAAAAACAACTATCAACTCCGTACCTTGCGCTGGTTTAGGAATTTGGAGGGAGGGGGGAGGGGGGTTAACTCTTCAGCCATTAGATCAATGTTGTTGTAGTTTTTGGCTGAAGTGGAGTGAGATATAGGAATACTCCGACATGGATTGTTTCTTCTTTTTGTGAACATAGATTGTTTAGGTGTGAGAATCGGCTACGGACATAGGGCCTACTAACACACACAATACTGTAAAAAAATATGTGAAGGTGACAAAATGAAGTGACGAAATAGGAAATTCATCGTGGATCCATCACCATTTGTTGCCTTATCCAAGCATGCTCTAGTCAACCAGGAAGAACATGGCAATATATCCTGCAGTCGCCTCTCGGTAGGAGCCTTCACATGGATTGCCCGTGCCTCCAAAGATAGCTCTAGGGTCACGTACTCTCGATCGATATAAGATCGATTTTACATGTGGAACTTTTGACTTGTCAAGTCTCAGGATACGAGAAGCCAAACCTGCGTGCGATGCAAGGATTCACAAGAAGCAGCCGCAATGTCATCAGCGAGCTGTAACAATCTCGGGCAGCGCAACTTTCGAAGAAACTGTCGCAGGCTGTTCTAGGATGTAACGAGAAGTGCCCCTCTCCCGAGGAAGCTGGCAGTAAAACTCACTCACTGACAATCAAATTTAGCATCTTTACAACAAGGGAAAGGGATTGGATGCCGATACCTCACCCGAGGGTCACTCGGATTCTAGGAACCAACGAGATGCGCTTCGATCATATTGGACTACATGGGGACTATTTCAAAACACGAGTCACCATCTGTATAGATATCATTATTTTTTTTCCGCCACGTCTTGCTACACTTAATTTTTCTCAGTTGATGTTTGGAGCCTTCATTTTGGCAACTCGCAGCTTGCATTGCTTATAAAAGGAGCCAAGGATCCCAGTTAGTTTCCTCGCACCACTCGCAGCGCCATCTTCCTTCCCAGAGCACTATAGCTCTCAGTTACCAGTCGAGTGGTGACGTAGAGCAACTGACCAGGCAATGGCTATGACTAAGGTAACCTCAGTTGTTCTGGCCATGATGGTCTGCCTTGCGATGGTGTCTCTGGTGGCCGGGACTGCAGGAACAGCAACGTTCTACACGCCTCCTTACACACGTGAGTTGTGTAACTTCAACATCGTTACTAGATTGTAACTTCAACATCGTTACTAGCTTGTAACTTCATCATCCAAGTTGTATGAATGCAGCGTCCAAGTGCCACGGTTTCCAGAACGACGGCACGATGATCGCGGCGGGTAGCGACGTGTTCTGGGGAGGCAGCTCGCCGTGCGACCAAGTGTACGAGGTCACATGCACCGGCGCCACCAACGCTGGCGTGCCGCACCCCTGCACGGGCCGGAGCGTCACCGTCAGAATGGTGGACCTCTGTCCGGCGCCGGCCTGCCAAGGCACCATCGACCTCTCGCAAGAGGCCTTCGCCGTCATCGCCGACCCCAACGCTGGCAAGATCAACATCGAATATCGCAGGTACGTCGTTGTTGCCGCGTGCATATGCATTTGTCTAGTAATAACCAGTCGACATATACATAGTGCTGCTACTCGATGAATTCAGGATATATATGTGTGTGCGGCTAAGATATATGTGTGTGTGTGTTGTCATTTGTAGGATCAAATGACATCTGCAGAGTGCAGTGACGACGCGTGGATGAAGACGTCCTATATGTGGTCAACAAATAGTGCGTCTTCATCTCTGAAATAAAAAGATCCAGCTTGAAGGGAACGTGTGTTGTGAAATAAATATGGAATAGGCTGGGAAGATATTGTCCTAGTCCATGTCCATCGTAGGCATGTTTACTAAATTTTAAGACTCCTCTATCAGAAATAGGAGCCTATAAACGGTGGAGACCCTATTGTAAAACACATATAATCGATCTATTATTGTGAACAAAGAGAGGACTCCGGCATACATCTCGTGTCTCTTGTCTATTTCGTGTTATTATTGTTGTGATGATCTGATGATCATACATGGTGATGAAAGGATGTACCCGCCAATAACGTAATTCACCATGTTATGACAACCATAGTTGTGTTTTCAATAGTAGGCAATGTTCTCGTCGACAACGAGACGTCAATTGTGACTTTGTCAATCTCGAGTATTTGACGGCTCAGTCGTTGTCTATTCAAGATGCTCATAAGGGTATCTTACTTATGAACTTACTTCATTTTTTAGAGGGGCTTTTGCATAACTGGACCTGTTCTCGATGCCAATTCTGATTTTAAAAATGTTTTTGGAATTTTGCAAAATCAGACCAAACTTTTGAATTTGAAGCAATCAGTTGCCCCTATTCCGTTAAGAGGCTTTAAAGATGTTAACTGAGCAAGCAAAAGACGAGAATAACCCTTTGCAAAATTGGAATTCCTTTTCTTTTTAACTTGCAAATCTGCCTCCGTTTTGATATAAGGCTATCATGTACAAAAAAATTGGACATACTTGAATCAACATGCAACATAATTTGATGAAATTTTATTATATTTCGTAATAATTCGAAATTGAACATATTTTTTTATGAAAATTGGAAGCATTTCGATAGCATCTCAATATAAGATAGAAGTCGCTTTGTTTGAGAGCAAGACGTAGATGGGTAGAAATATGCGTTTAATGTTGTGTTAATCTTTTTGCATCCACGAGGAAGACGACTCCGTTCTGGAGTTTGCCGATGGGAGATAGGGGTGAAAACGGATCGAATAGGAACGGATAGTGCTCACTCCGTATCCTATCCTATATTTTTTATTCGGATTTGGAGTCAGAGCGGATAGTCCCGGATAATTTTTACTGCATTCCATACGCTATCTCATATTTTTTACTCGGATCCGGAGTCAGAGCGGATAGTCCATTGCCTTCGGGTTGCTTATGCCATTTTATTAATTTTTACTAGCTCTGCGTTGAGCTTCAGTGTCCCTTGTGTTGGTTGTTCAAATTCATATCATGCAAATATCAATTTGTTGATTCTATCAGTATTAGATTTGTCTT
Organism: Eragrostis tef; assembly: GCA_000970635.1. Taxonomy (NCBI): domain Eukaryota; kingdom Viridiplantae; phylum Streptophyta; class Magnoliopsida; order Poales; family Poaceae; genus Eragrostis; species Eragrostis tef. The sequence continues at coordinate 11,573 of LAPY01006684.1, forward strand.
TATTTGCAAAAGCGCCTGTAGTTTAATAGTTATAAGAGCCTCAATAGCATTTTAGATCCTAGGTTTGACTCTCAGTAAGAGTGAATTTTCTAGAATATAATGGTGTTGTGCTTTTAATGGTGACTTCATCAATCTCGAGGATTTACCGGCTCAGTCGGGTAGCCCTCGCTTGTGATGGGACTTTTTTCTTATTTTATAAAATTAGTATTTAATAAAAACATGGGAACTAAATTTTCAGGATGCATCGCACAAGAGGCACGCACACACGTATTAACAACGCGCACGCACGCATCAGGGCCTAGTTAGTCGTTCACTTATCTTAGAATACTTGGTATTTTTACATCCTCTAGTTTTTTAATATACTTGGCATTATTACTTCTCAATTTTTTCTCTATTACATATATGTCATTATTTCTCTCTTTCTTGTTTTCTATGCCAATTTTTTTGACCTCATTAATCCCTATGCCTAGAGCTAAAGTGCTAAATATATTGATGTGCTTCTCCATTAGAATTTCTACTTTCATGCTTAAACTGAACTTCTTCCACGAGTCCTGAATGGGACATAAATTACTCTCCTCTAAGCCTTTTATCACCTCCAGACCAGGGTTTGACAAACTGACCGGTAATCGTGATTACCGGACTAACCGGTCCGGCTCGGTTAGTCCGGTAAGCCGGTTTTGAGATTCAAATTTCTTTTTCTAAAAAAATTTAAAAAAAATTGAAACAAAAAATATGTAAAAAAAGTAGAAAGAATTTGCAGCACATCGGTGGAAACGGTTCATAAACTAGATCGTATGATGAGTGAAACAATTGCCGGAACATTTTTATGAAAAAAAAAGAAAAAAAGAAAAAGAACTTACCTTATCCCTAACGATTGAATCCGAGGTAGCCGGGCAAGATCAAAAATCGGATGTGGGGCAGCGCGAATGAAGGAATCAAGGCGAACAGATATTTGTGCCTGAAATTAAGGGCCGGTTCCTTCTCTAAATCTATTTTTTTCTTTTCTGATCCATAAATTAACGGTTCAGATTTTTCTTAAGCTTTTAGAAGTTAAAAGGGTACTGTAACAAGGCTCTTGTATATATGTAGAATTATAACACGTACAACATTGTGAATTGTGTTACTCAGAGTACAATGCACTTTATAACTATGTTGTATGTTCAATTTCGTCAAGATCGGACAATTTATGTTGGACTCGGTATAAATTGTGTCCTGGCTTATTTTGTCCTGGCTTGATTCGGTTTCTCCCGAGTATTAGAGCACAAGAGCTCTGCTCTGTAGTTAGGTTTTTTTTCTGTTCTAACTGCTACTTATTTTCTTTTGCCTGTTTTTTTATTTGATCTTTTCTTAGCCGTAAGGCCTCTTTGTTTCTTACTAGTCTAGGTTTTCTTGCTTCAGTTTGTACAGTTTTGGTTTTAATAAAGTGCAGTGAAAGCTTCTCCTACTATAATTGAGAACCTTTACGGTGCACCGTAATGAATATGGGCCGTCTATTTTTTCCAATCCAACCATCCAGATGCATTTTATACTACTTAAAAGCTTTCAAGGTAGTATGGTAGTATTTTAAGGTAGTATATAGTGGTATATGGGTATTATAGGTAAAAATAATTTTATTTCCTATCGATGGCTTGCTCTTCCTCTTCGTTGCGGCGGCTCCCGGTGTGTCCAGTCCCAAATCTAGCAACAAACTCTCCGCAAGTTCAGCGGTAACGATAAGCCTTTCGTCATCCATCCATCGACGGCCGCGCTGGAGGTTTCGTCTGCTCCGGTCAAGAGCGGCAGTCACCAGCCCCTCGAAATCCCTCCATGGACATGTTGTCCATTCGTTTCCGCTCGGCAGCATCTCTGCGAGTCTCGGTCTCCGACGAGTGCGCACGCGCTCATGTTAGTCTCGGCTGTCCAGCGAGAGACATGGTGATGAGGATTTCATCAAACATGATAATGTCAGATCTGAACGGGTTGGTCCAGGTTAAAAAAAAAAAAAGAAGTCCTGGTTGAATGGATTAGATCCAGAGCAAAACGAAACGAACATTACGCCTAACGGAGAAAGATGTCATTAATTAGTGGGGTTGTTCTGGATCTCAGTTTATCCCAGCACACTATCTTTGTCTACGAGTTAGTCTTTGCGGCGAGCCACCGCCGGGCGGCGGAACAATTTGATATCTTCTCTAGTTTGCATAACGATTAGACTGATCAATGACTAAAGTACCCTGCTGTGGCTGACCATGTAAATAAACTGGTCCTTCGAATCAACGGCCAGATGTCCTCCATATCACTTGGCTTTCAGGTAGTATGGTGCATTGTAAAGGTTATAATTACGTCAAAAAAAATTGCAGGTTCAGAAATTCCATCGAACACTCGATGGTCCAGCAATATTAGATATCTGCCAATCAAGTACTTGGGGGTTCCTGTATCATAAGGGAGGCTGAGAGTTGCTGATATGTTATATCTCAAGGAAAAATGTATGAAAAGGTTAGATGGCTGGAAAGGAAAACTTCTGAATAATGGAGGAAGGTTACTATTGGTAGACATGTCTTTCAACCATACCAACATATGTCATGTCAATGTTCAGGTTACATAAAACAATCATCAAAGAGCTGAACAAGGTCAGAGCAAGATTTCTATGGCAAGGTGAAGCTGGAAATAGAGGATACCATTTAGTCAAATGGAAGATATATAGTTAGTTTGCCAAAAAACAGGGAGGTCTGGGTGTCAAGAATCTTGAAAAACAAAACTTATGTTCGTTAGGGAAATGGCTTTTCAAAAGTGTCAATAGCAAAGGTTTGTGGGCTCAGCTGGTGGAGGCCAAATATCTCAAAGGGAAATCGATCTTTCAGATCAAGCATAAAAGTTCAGATTCTGCAGTGTGGACAGACCTGCTATCACCGAGAGAAATGATACATGAAGATTGCCGGTGGAAATTAGCAAATGGATCCAGATACGTTTCTGGGAAGACAGCTGGAAAGAGGATAAAGCACTGAGCAAATTATATCCTGACTTATATAATACTGTGAATGAAAAAGGAGTAACAGTTAATTAGAGAAGTTATAACAGGAGTGAAGCCACTGTCATTCAGAAGAATGTTATCAGAAGAGCAAATACAACAATTATACAAAATTGGTGAGGTCAGTAGAAAGCAGTCAATTGACTGAGGAAGCAGACTGGTTATATTGGAAATGGGAAGCAAAGAAGCAATATACTGTCAGAACTATGTATAAGAAGTTACATTCTGGACACAGGATTACGAAGGTTACAGAAAATGTGGAAATACAACATTCCACCAAAAATAAAAATTTTCTTGCGGACTATAGCTTGGAATGCAATCTTAACCAGGGATAATCTAGCACGGAGAGGGTGGCAACGAGATGGCAAATGTTCCATGTGCAGTAACATGGAAAATCCAAATCACCTATCTTTTCAGTGTTCAATATCTTCGCTCACATGGACTCGATGGTCCAGCATATAGGATTGGCGATCCGCCGCCGTGGCCTGGCGATCTTAGCCCACACTCGATCGATGGTCCAGGTTGCCATCTCCTAGTTGGTGGCCTTGTGGTCGTACACTCTCGTACCCCACACTCGATGGTCCAGCTTATGACCCTACGGCCCACTCGGAAAGAAGCCCTCTCTCCGAATTTTTTTATTTTTAATCGATTTTTTTATTATATTTTTATTAATAACCGACCGTTTTCGTAATTTGTAGAACTAGTCGCCTATTCGTCCAACGGACGCCCGGGTGATTAAAACTTTATCGCCCATTTAAAAGGCGATTAGGCTTTGTCACCCATCCCACGGGCGACTGGCTCTCAAATAACCGGTACGTCGGGCGAGAAGGCGCATCCCGCGCCTATGTGGGCCCCAGTCGCCCCTTGGTTGAGCGACAGAAGTCTAGTCGCCCGACCACGAGGCGACAAGGGCCAATAACCCGCTTACAGGGCGACTTTGGCCTTTATCGCCCTGCAGTCGGGCGACTGGCCCCTGACCCCTACAAAAAGTAGATTTTTCGGCGTCCCCTCATTCCATCGCTTGGTTCGAAGAGAGAAGAGAAAACAGAGAGAGTGACAGAGCAGAGAGTCATGGAGTTCCCTGAGCCACCTTACAACAAAAAGATATTACCTCTTGTAGATGGCTTGATCGCTCCTATGTGTCTCTGTGGCACTCCATGCAAACTAGTAAAGTCACTCGTTCTCGGTGATGACTACGGCAAAAGGCTTTGGATGTGCAACAACTATCAATATGATTTACCTTTGCAACGTCTTCACTTTTCTGATGGGAGACCAAAGGTAAGTACTTGTACTTTGTTATTTTTTGCTTGCCCTATTAATTCTCAAGAAGGCATTGGTTTGATATGGAAGCTGAGGAAAGAAGACAGGAGAAACGCAAAAAGATGAGGCAGAAGGAAGAAGAGCGTCAACGTCAGTACGAAGCGGAACGTAAGCAAAGAGAGGAGGCGGAACGAAGACGCAAACAAGAGGAAGATCGCCTCGCTCATGAGGCACGCGAGGCCGAAAGGGAGAGGATGCGCGAGAGAGCTCGTCGTGCTAGGGAAGCAGGTCCTGATGCATTTAGAAAGGGGAAATATCTCCGTTGTACCCAGTAGACACCTCGTAGTTTGTATGAAATTTGTTTCTGTAAGGCGTGTTACGAGTATCATTGTTTAAGTGGACTACCTTATTTTTATGCAATGGATGCACGATTGGTTATTAATTCTGTTTTTTCGATATTATTTCTGTAATTTTAGGTAAATTAAATAATATTATCGATGTTTTTGTGTGGTGCGAGCCAATCGCCCTTCAAATGGGCGACGAATATAATAGCTCCGCAATGGGGCGATTAGGCGTCCACTTCCGTAAAATTCGAAATCATCCGTCGGGCGATGAGGGGCCCAGTCGCCCAGCCTCGGGGCGACAAGGGTTCAAATCTCCCTTTGAAAGGGCGACTGGTGCGTGGTTGGGAACGTGTGGGGCCAGTCGCCCAACGGTCGGGCGACAAGGGTTCAAATAACCCGCGTGTGGTGGGGTCCAGTCGCCCAACGGTCGGGCGACAGGTGCCGACGCCTATAAACGGCCGAAATTCGGCCTCCGATCCACCGATCCGAAAATAGGAGGAGGAGGGAAAGGAGAGGAGAAGAGAAAGGAAGGGAGGGGAAGAGAGGGGTGGTGCGTGTTGCCCGGACGTGTCGGGTAAGTTTTTCGATCTAGTTTTAGTAGTAAATTTAAATAAATAGTTAGATCTAAGTGTTAGTAGTAAATTTAAATAAATAGTTAGATCTAGTGT
>LAPY01006690.1:4149-16809 GCA_000970635.1 Eragrostis tef
TTAACCTATTATGTAATGCTTATGTTGTATATTGTGTAACTAATATATTTTATGATAGCAACTTATGTGTACATAAGATCATATACAAAGTGATACACATATATACTCAAGTGGCTACTACCATAGTAACAAAAGTTTATACCTTTTGTAGTTGATATAACTTTTAAATTAGTAACATGCCCATAACAAAAGTTTTTACGACACAAATTACTATATATTTTTTAAAGTTGCCATGTAGCAACTTATGTTATAAACATAGTAGCAACTTATATTATAAACATAGTAGCAACTTCTGTGATATTGTAGTACATGTAAAAAAAATATTTAGAACATATGTAAGGGGGATTTAGTTTTGTTCGTCTCGTCACGTAAAGTACAGCGGTGAAACGAAATCGAAAACAGACGACATCTACGAGAGTTATGACATTTTAAAATTTTGAAATGGAGTACTTAATGCGTTCACACTAACACCTTTGTGTGCTGGTTTATCTGAGCTTGGCACGCGTGGCAATGTTTGAGAGGGGGCGCGGTTTCCTAAAGCGCATACGGACGCGCTGTAACTACTCCCTATATATGTAGAGTATATCCTATGAGAACCAGGTTCGTGTGAGAACTATGAGAACTTCAATCTAGGCCACGTAATCTTGATCTAAGTGGGCGCATAAATTCAGGTGGGAGGGGTGAATTACCCCTTATACCTCTCCCTTGAATCAAGATCATGTGGCCTAGATTAAAATTTTCATAGTTCTCACACGAATCTGTGAATCTGGTTCTCATGTAATACCTTGCCATGGATACAAATTGACAACGTTCGCAATAGCAACTCAAGTACTGCCGTCGCGGCCTTACAGAGCGCGTGCACGCAAACCCCCGCCGACGAGGCTGGCTGCCCGCTGAGCTGGGCGATGCTGGACACGCGAGCCTACGACCGCGTATGGCCGGACGAGCACCGGCGTGGAGTTCCAGGTGACGTTCTGCACCGCGCCGCCGCCGGTCATCTCCTACTTCTGCGTATGGTGTCCGGAAGAGCCGAATCTCGACAGATTATACCCAGAGCCCAGAATCTTGGCGACGGAGGCCGACATCGTTGTCCTAAGGCGTCACAGTCTGTCCTCCGAACTGTAGCTACGGATCGCAGAGCGAGATCTTCGTGTACCAGGCTGGCGACCCGTCGCTGCACCAGGTTGTTGGTCACACAGGCATCCACTTGTACTTCAATATCGGCATTCTCCACCAGCCCGATCGTACCGGTAACAACAAGAACGACGATCCGTTCTACCTAATTGGATTACATCCTTCAGAGCGACCATGGGAGTTTGGTGTCAACCTCTACGACTCCAATGAAGATTGTGGACCATGGAGTTCCTATGTGGTTCGTCTTGGCCAACAGTACCAGAACAGCAAGTTTCGCCATTCTGCATCCAAGGTGCTCATGATGGGGGAAGAAGATTTGATGGGATTTGTTGATCTCTGGCGGGGTATCCTGGTCTTCGATGCACTTTCCTGCACGCGTCTGTATCATATACCGTTTCCCGAGCCGCTCGTCAAGGTGAATCAGCATCGCCATCCTCCGGACGACCCAACCATGTCTCGCGACATCGCAGCTGTTCAAGGTGGCATCAAGGTCGTTGAGTGTTCACGCTGTCCTGCCTCCGGACACTGGAAGGCTTCCGTGTGGAGCAGGAAGGCTACTTCGCGGGAGGAAGAAGATTGGAAGATGGAGCACACACTTGAAATGTGCGATGATCTAGTTGACAGTACTACCACTCTGCATTTGGAGCTGCTACCGGTGCTGGATGTTGATGGCGTGCCTCGGCGAACATTGGAGGGACTCCATATCACTTACCCCAAGCTCAGCCTTAATGATGATGATGTTGTTTACTTCATGGCCAAGGTTGACCCACGGGACGAAAATGCATGGGTTCTTGCTGTTGACATGAGAACAAAGAAACTGCAAGATGTGGGCGTGTTTCGAGCGAAGATATCCAGTGGAGCTGCTTCAGCGTACGTGCACAGTACTGTGATGATCAGTAGGATCACCAAATATTTTTCCAGACCATGAGGTAATCTATATACTGTACAGATGCAGCCCACTAAGTGTCATAATTGTTATAAAGTTATCCTCAAGTTGAGCCACATCATCTTAATTGTTTTGACCGTCAGATTCTTTGCTTAACATAATCCTAGCCATCCATGCCAATCTCACACTCCCTTTCTGTCATTTATAGCTACGAAGTTTTTTAGCAGCTACCTACACTGAAGCCTCGTGGGCAATTTCTCCACTTCTTTCATCCCATTTTGTCTAATTAATGGCTTTCTTTTGTGCTTCTGCAACTGACGGGACCTGACAAGCCTAGAGCAGTTTCAAAATAAGGAGTGGCTTCAGCAAAAGCCACATTAACCTTTTGTAGTCTATAGTTTGTGTAGTGTTAAATTTCAACCGTGCCTTCGGGGAACGCACGTTCTCGACCTTTCATCTTATAAATCAACGGTTCCTCACTCCTTCATCCAAACTTGGGCCCCACTTGCACGCATCTTGATGACCATCCTCTGGCCTAGGACCGGTGCCTTCCCGGCCGGTGGCTTCGGTCTGGCAATTACTCACCGGATGACCGAGTTTTTGAAGAGAGATGGTGAACATTAAGAAGTCAATTGATGTTTCTCATGCATAAAAGAAACAGAATTCTAAATCAAACCCACATTTGATTCGTTCCATGGTTATGGTGTGGCCTTGTGGGGCTAAGAAAAATTCAAGAATTAAGATTTGTTTATATTACCTAGAATATTTTAGTGTTATTATGGTAAATAAAGGAAAAAAAGGGTCATGTGAAATGTTTCAGAACATCTGACGTGTGTTCTAAAAGGTAGCAGATCGGTTTAGGTGCTATTTTGCATTCTAGAATTGTTTTGAGCATCTGAGGCATCTGCAGGCTGGACTCTATGGTAGGAATAGGGGTAGTTTCATGTGGTGCTGCTTTTCCATGTTTTTGAAACAGTTTGTTTTCACTAAAACTTTATTGTTGGGTGCACGTGCAGGTGTGAAGGGAGACTTGGGACGTTATTGCCAGGGTCTCCTTGTAAGAGCGTTTTTATTGGTTATCTCTAAGCTAACTCTTAGAATTTTTTATTAGAAAGAAAAAAGAGAGAAGATCGCTAGCTCTTGTTCAAGAGTTAATTTTTAACATAAATGAGACACTGTCACATGGTCCCTACATAGAAAGATTCTCTCCAAGAGTTAGCAGCTCACTCTAATCATTGGGGATGCTCTAAGAAGCACCCTGAAGTAGTGTTGATGGATAATGCCACGTCATGTTACAAAGCCCCCCATGAATTCTGGAACTTGCTCTTTTATACGATGATTCATTGCACACGTTAACCTCCTGTTTATGGGGGTGCGCAAATGAACTCTAATGGCCACTGCATGCATGCTTGCTTGCATAGTGAACCACACCCCGGAGTAGGACCGGGAGGCATCAGGCAGTGAACGGTTACATTGGTGCTGGCCTGTTGGACAGGTCATCTACATTTGTCGATTAATGTACGTCAATATCCGTCATACGGAGGATCCTCCAAACCCCGAACGATTATCACAAACCGGAACCTTCCTTCTCTCCCTTCATCATCTTCATTGTCTCTATGACCACATGGAGTGATGCACGAGCGGCGAATGCACGCATGCGCGAGAAAGAGGAGTTGTGCATCTATGCACTGCTGGTATTTGTCCATCCCCATTCGTGAATGCAAGGCAATGTGACATCGATAATGTACTGTATCAGTGAAGTACCACACGATAGTTCCAAAATAGAGAAAAAAATTGTGAGATTTTGGGCAGTGCTTGCTGGTTCTTACCATGTGACCATGTCACCAGCTGCCTTTGTTGCCTCAAATAAAGCGCCTGGTGTGGTATATCAGAAGTGAAATTCAAATAAATTGGCAAAAATATTTTTATTGAGTTTTAAGCATCAACCAACTCACGCAAAAGTCGAAACGGATGAGAAAAGATGGGCAATTTCCGTATACTCCAACACTTTAATAAATCACGTCAGCTAGGATTCAAACTCGAGATCTTTGGCTCTAATATCATATTAAATTGCATGCACCAGTTGCACCAAAAAAAACTAAGCCGATGGAAAAAGATAGTCAATTCACTTATACTCTAACAATTTTCACCGCCCATGTGGTCCGGTTAATTATTGCAGCATTGTGCATTACCCTCACAGGGAGGCAGTTGATTCACCCCCAGGTTAGAGAGATGCCATGAGCCCCTCGCTACAAAGTTGGTCTGAAGTTTATTGCAGCTTTTGGCTCAAGGAAAAAGCAGTAAACCTTTACACAATGAATTAAAGATGACACTCGTTCTTCTTCTTCTTTATATGTGTGGGACTAGAGCAGAATGGAAGGTGTATCTCAAGGATTGCAAAAGCTAACCTCAAAGTTTATTTGGTAGTGTCAAAAGAAGCCTAGTTTGTACTGTGTGGGGAAGCACATTGCGGGAGTAGGACTGGGAGGTATCAGGCAGTGAAATAGCACCGCGGAGCGGGTTGCTCGTAGATGGATTGTTCACATGAGTGTGGCTATACGAAATTTCCGTTTCCATGAGTTCAATGCAGATACACGTTATTATTCCCTAAAACTTTTCTATTTGAGCACCCAGCGTAATTTCTTTCCTCAGCCACGGAAATCCCTTCACAGATCAAGAATGGGTTCACTGGTTTACTCACCTGCCATGGCACTCCATGGAAGATATTGTTTGTAGGTAGTAATTTTCAAGAACTAGCTAGCTCAATTGTCAACATCCTAGCTACGCATCCTGAGAAGCACGGATCGCGAGGTTACATCCGATTTATGGCCATCCAATAACTACCACAGATCCACGGCCTGTGAACAGAGGAAAGTAACGAGAGAACATGATGTCCTATTCAGAAACCGCATCTCCTCTATTGTTCTCCCCGGTCAGTCACCAGAGCTTAATTGAATTCTTTGGTTACTCGCGACCCGGGCTGCGATTTGGTACATGATTCACCGTCTGACGGAAACTACTGCCACCGTCGCCACCGCCTTCCCGCATGAGTACGTTGCCTCCGCCGGTAGTCCTCTTGCCGTGGGGCGTCGCCGCCGAAACCACCACGTTTTATAGGGTGCTCTTTGCAGCGCCCAACGACCGGCAGGCTACCGTGGCGTCTGCTCGTCAGCACACCCAGCTGACCGCCGGACACGATCGTTACCCAACTGATGTGGCTTGGCTGAATCGGCAGCGCACACCAACATGCCGGTTCGATGACTCCTGCTCATCGTCGCGGGCCCCGCGGACTCGTGAATTCGTGCGGAAGTGCTTTGATTTCTGTTAGGCTGGAACCAACCGAACGTTGCCTAGATGTTGAATTCTTCAGTTGTCAGAGACAGTTCATTGATCCCAGATGTTAGTGCACTAAAGATCTCACGAGTCACGAGAGGTGCAAGAAGATCTCATTCTCGCCGAGGTCAGTGCACTGATCGCAGATGTTACTCTGTGCTCGACAATAGACGTAGGTGTGCTCTTTGAGGCCGACGGTAGCCTCTGATCATCGACGGTCTACTGTCAGGTCATGACTGCAACTGACCGGCCGGGCTGTGAGCCTGTGACTCTGCAGACATATGGAGAAACAAAGCGCCGCCGTTAGTGCAGTTCTTCGGCTGGCTAATGATGGTGCAGGAAAGAATCCAATATGCAAGAGTAACCTCCTTGCCAAGAAGGGCCGATCAAGGTGCTCGGTTTGCTAGCTGCTCCAGCTGGGAGCGCGGCCACCCGGGTTCGAGGCATGGGGCTCGCACCCTGCCCCAATGAAGGTTGGGGTTTAAGGCCTTATTTCTTTCTTTATTTGTTTGAACCTCCTTGCCAAGAATATTGTGGACAATGAAGTTTGTGACCTATGCCACATGAGAATGAGGATATCAGCCATATCCTTTTTCATTGCCTGTTTGCTCGGAGCTTCTGGAGCGCGATCGGAGTCAGCATCCCTCACAGCGCCACAGCAAGGAGCCTTGGGAGGTCGCTTGGACGAGCAAAGCCCCAGTTCAACACCGTGACTCACATCCTCCTCTGCTGATTGCTTCTGGGGAAAGACATAAATAAAGTTTTTTGCTGTAATGAGGAACAATATCTACAACACATCCTGTATAAAACCTATTTGTTCTTTGCCTACTTTCAACCGTAAACACCAATGTAATCTAGGCCTTTGTCGGGCCACCAAGCATAAATGGAATCAGGGGGATTCTCTCGCCCCCACATGACATGGCTTAGCATTGGCTTGACAGCTTTTAGATTGGTAGGTGGCGTAAGCCTCTGAACAGAAGTATTTGGGTGTGACTTAAAATGCCATTCCTCCCTTATAAAAGGGAGCAGAGGAGAGGCACTTCAAGAAGTTAGTGCGGGCAGGGAAACATATTAAAGTAGAGTTGATTAGCACTTGAGGATCGGGTTTGTTTGGGTGCTTCTTGCATAGTGAACTATAGCCCCGGACTAGGGTCGGGAGGTATCAGGAAGTAAGATCCAGGATCGATAGAGCTATGCTGTTAGCTGATGCTATGGACATTATCAAGAACATGGCAGAGAGCAGTGCACTCAAGCCAAAGAAGAAGATTCACTACAACAAGCTGATGCTCGCCAAGTAATGATTTCGTTAGACGAGGTAACAACCATGTGGTGTTATCTTCAGACTGAGGGGGCAGTGTCTTCTGTGGCATGATTTCGTGCTAGAGAGCCTACTGCTGAAAGGCAGTTTTGCCACAGATAACTAAAACAAGGTGGAAGTGTACATCTTGAAAATAACGCAAGCAATTGTGAAGAGTTTAAAGTATCAAGATGACAGTTAGCGAAAAGGTCGAAGAGCTCAAAGCAAGAGTTAGAGAGGTCATGACCCCTGAATCTAACATTCTCAGGATTGGGCTTAATATAGAATTCATATTGTACTTGTCATGGTTAATGACATAGCAAAGTTGGTCTGATGTTTAATGCGCTCTTGGCTCGGTAGAAAGCTACAAAGGCTTCCGTATAAGACAGGTGAGGAACCTTAGAATTTCATAGATTAGCACTACATTGGTTAATCTCATGTTTATTTGTGTGTGCAGATGACATTAAACGGTCACCTTGGTGATGAAAGGTCATCCGTATTCGTCGATTGTACTCCAACATCCATTTGCTCGCCACCTTCGTCTTTGTGTCCACGCCGCCGTCCATCCTTGCAGGAAGCAGACACTCTAACATCATACAACTCCTTGTTAGCAATAAATCATGTCCGGTATGTTTCGGGTCCGTACGTCTATGTGGCGTGCGTGTCTGTGTTCGTTTCATTCTCGTACGCAGGTTAGCTGCGGTGAGCGGTGTACGTTTTTTTTTTTTTATGAAACGCGGTGTACGTTGTTTTCACTTGAGTTCGTGCTCAACTACGGGGAGTTCGTGCTCATTTTGGTTTCGGCTTCGGTTGGGACTTGGGAGAGCGGACCGGTCGATCCTTTTGCTGTTGGAAGCTTTGTGCTTACGCGCGCGTTTGTACTAGCCGCTCCCCTCCTCCCCGATAAACTTTCCCAAAATCCCAGCAATTGCGGCGAGAGGAGAGCTTATCATGGATTCTACGCCCCGTACGGCGAGGACAGCGGAGGACGGCAACCCGGCCCAGGACGGCGTAGATACGGCTATCTTGTGGAGAGCGGTGAAAGATTTCAGATGCGTTATGTGTCCGCCTGGCCTGTTCGCTCGCCCCTGTAGGTGCAGGTTTCGGCACCGTCGGCTGATCCCGGTTCAGTTCGTCCGGCAATACTGGGGCGATAGCTGATATTGGCGACGGCGGCTCTGCGGGTCTCCATGTCGCCTGTCATACTCTGAACCGTAGCGGCAGCATTTTGTCCGTGTCGGCGGCGGCCGTTCTGTTAGTTTGTCTCTCGCAACTGTCTTTGTCTAATTATTACTCCACTTTTTAATTTAACTCATCTAATATTTGCCTGAGTCTATCACCCTGTTCGTCTGGCTGCTTTGCAGCAGCTGTTTTGCAGCAGCTACAATGTTTCAGTTATTTCTTCTGCAGCTGCTACAGTGCTTAGTGTTTCTACAGCAGCTACAGTGGTCGCAGTTATTTTTCTACAGCTGCAGAGCCTACCGAACAGGCTGTATGGTAACGGCCTAAAGCTGTCTCTTTTGTGATTTGGCGCCCGCTTCGTCCTGAAGCTGCAACCTCTGTTCAGGGTTTGGGTATTTTGACACAATGGGGCTCTATTCAAACTTCTGTTGTGAGCTAAGAATCAATGATACGGGGACACCGGTACAGCGGTACGATATGGCGATACAATAATACGCGAGTTTCAAACTAAAACAGTGGTTTATAGAAAGAGTACTGGAGTATCGTCGTATCATATCGCGCTGTGTCGGATACGGGTATGGCGGCCTCCTGCGCGTACATCGGTGATTCAGAGGTAGTGAGATTGATTAGCAATGGGGTTTCAGCAGTGTTTTGATGTTTCACTATACCCGGAGGTTTATCCTGCTCAGTGTGTATGGTAGCTAGACGATTTTAAGCTAATGCTCTCTCCTGTCCTGATTTTAAGCTGGCCTGCGTAGGGCACTGTCTCGAAGCTGCAATATTTGATCAAACTTTGGTGTTTCTGAAGATATAAAGGACTGTTATTTCGGCTTGAGTTGTGAATTTGCTAAACAAATGGTTTCCAGGTTAACACCCATACAGCATCCTCGTCTTGCCCTCCCGGATGCATCAAATGAAATGGCACAACCTAAATGCCTAAATAAATACACTGTAGTTTCTTCAACCAAGAAAAAACTGGGAAGTACTCCTGATATACTGCAGTAAAATACACCTAATGGATAGAGTACTCACTTGTAGGAATTTGATGTGAGTAAGGCCAGATCGGTACTGCTGACTGCAGCGGGCTGTGGCTGCTACTGCAGCCAGCACTACGGATCAGAGCTTTAGGCCTTATCAAGGTCAGTTGTAAGCTGTTACGTGTGTCATAAGGTGATTCAGGGTTCAAACAGAGTATTTCATTTCGGAGCTTTAACTAATTTTACATAGCTTGTCTGCTTACTTTCTTTTAGGAAAATTTGCTTACAATTTGGTTCTATGCTTTATTAGTTGTTATGATATCAGTTTACTTGAAGAACTTGGCATTGTCTGTTGTCAGCATAGGAAAAGGAAACAACCTTGTCTGCAGAAGCATGGGACAAAGTCATTGTCCTGAAAAATCAAATGTTGAACTTGGAGACCTCCCGGAGGTATGCAAAACTTTCTTATTTGATTATGATGCCACAGAGAGTGAATTAATATTTCCAAACTTGAGACAGCGTTGAGGGTACATCATTAATTTGTTGCAGGACGTGCTACACAGGGTATTTTCAAAGTTGCAGCTTAATGAGGTTGCGAAAACAAGTGTTCTCTCAAACAAGTGGAGGCATATATGGACGAATTCTTCCAAATTAAGCCTTGATTGCATTGTGATATGTAGCGGGGGTAGATACTTCTATGACAAACAAAATTATGCCAAGAAATATATTGACCGTGTTAATACAGTGTTAAATCAGCTTCATGGCAAGGTGGTTGAAGAGCTTGAGGTCAAAGTTGAATTTCACAGCATACTAGTTGATCATCTTAACAAATGGATTGATTTTGCTCTGTCATCACATACAAGGAATCTGGCATTGGATTTATCCCCATATGAATTTGTTGGTGTCGAAGATAGGTACATGTTTCCCATTGAACTTTTCGACAGTGCTAGCATATCTCGTATGAAGCATGTTCAGCTTAGCTGCGTATCCTTCAGACCACTGTCCCCGTTTAGAGGTTTCCCAAACCTGAAGAAGCTTCATCTGCATTTATTTGATATATCTAGAATGGATTTTGAGGACATGTTATCAGGTTGTGCTAACCTTGAGTGGTTGAGCTTCATTAGATGTCATCTGGATGATGAACTAAAGGTGAAACAGCCATTGTCCCGTTTGCGGTA
Organism: Eragrostis tef; assembly: GCA_000970635.1. Lineage (NCBI taxonomy): Eukaryota > Viridiplantae > Streptophyta > Magnoliopsida > Poales > Poaceae > Eragrostis > Eragrostis tef. Next base: position 14,137 of record LAPY01006690.1, read on the forward strand.
CTTGCGTATTGCGCATTGCTGCATTACAAGAGTAGAGTTGCATGCAGAAAATCTCCAAACTTTTGTATACCATGGAAAGCGACTGCTTATTGACCTTGGTCAAGCAGCTAGAAACGGCAGAACTTCGTCTGTATGGTTGCACCATTGAGTATGTCCTCAATGTGCTTCCAAATTTGCTCTTGAGAGTGCAAAATATCACCTTGCAGACTAGTTATCTACCATTAGAGGTCTGTTCTTGCAACACATTACGAATCTGGGCTCATTATTTTTTTAGTTTTGTCTGACAGTTCTGTATCTTTCAGGCACCCTTGTTGGTCGAAGACATTTCCAGTTTTTCCGGGCTTAAATTTCTACGTTTGTTGCTGCATGTAAGTTATAGTGATAGCAACAACATTCTCTCGTTGGCATCCTTCCTGAGAGCTTCACCTTTGATTGAGGAGTTTGAGATGCATGTAAGTACACTTTCCGGGCTGCACTCTTAACTCTTTAGTATAGTAGATCCCGTTCATCTGAGTATCACATATTTGTTTATTATTTCTATATAGTACTTTCATACTATTCTTTTTAATTTGAACATAATGTAAATTTTCCATAGCTTTTATTTAATCATTTGATATTATGTCTAGTTTTGAGACTTGTGGTAAGAACTCAATGTATTACTATCCAGTATTCGAGATGCCTAAGCAAGCCGCAGCATGCCTATGCAATTTACTTCGTGGAGGACATGATAATTGCACTGTGTGTCCTTATTTGTGAGTTGTGACTAGCACACTACATGGGGATGTTAGTCATCTGCTCATAGTGACAAAGGAATTATTCAAATGTCTATGCGATGTGATTTGCTGATGTTTTTTCCGCTTTTTCACAAGTGGGAAGAGTGAGAGAATTAATATTTTTACTGAACAAATGCTTCCTTTGACCAAATTTGAGGGTGGATAAAGTTGTCTGACTTTCATGACTAGTAGGGGAATGCAACCCGGCATGTGAATCATTGTAGCTTTGACTATAAGTATACTACTTACCAAACTGTTATCTGTGCAGTTTGATGCATCTTGCTCGGAAGGTGTAGGACGGGGAACTCTCCGTAGTCTTCCACGTTGGCCATATAGTTATCTTAAGAAAGTGCATATTACCGGATTTAGTGGAATCAAGGGACAACGTGAATTCCTTATGCATATCGTGGAAAATGCCCCTGCCCTGAAGGTTGTGACTATTGATCCAAGAAAGAAGTGGGGTCTTTGTCGATGTAATACTTCAGATTTCTTGGCCAGTAGAAATTCTGTTAGAAGAGTGCTTGATGGAAAAATCTTGCCAAGCACGGAAGTTCAGGTTCTTTAGGAGCCCGAGTGATGTTGCTCTCTGTATAAGCACAGTTATCACTGTAGTTGTTACTCTCTGTTGTCCAGGCCAGTGTGTTTGTAGTAATCATTTTTTTTATCTCTGTAACATTGAGCAAATTTGTACTATCTGTAATAGTTGTAATTTTTTTCATTTTGAAATAGAAACCTTTGTCACAAAGTCCTGAATAGATTGATTGACCATTGAGAATTTAGTAAGTGTTGCTTTGAGTTATTTTGTATAGTCTGTTCGTAATATCTGATCATGTTTCTTCAGTATGTTAAAAGCCACTTGATTTGGCGGGACTCATGTTTGCAGAGTGTGTTGTAATTTAAAGCAGTTCAGTACTCTCTCCATTCTTTTTTCTTCTGACGTTTCAGACAACCAATTTGAACTAGCTTGAAGCTAAAAGAATCCTTTTCTAACGTCATCAATTCAAGGAAGGAGGGAGTATGTTGTAGTTTAAACCAGTTCATCTTCTTCGCTTGGCCTTTGCTCGTAGCTGCCTGCCGCATCTGGATTCACGTAAGACTGGGTAAATACACGTATTTCCTGTTCTTTACGGTGAGGGTGAATATATTTAACACGGTTCGGCGTGGATGTCTGGCGCCGGCGACGAGGACACCACGTCCTGCGAGCAGCGAGCAGCGGACAGTGGAGATGTCCGACTTGGAACTGGGAGTTTGTCGCCGCGGCCTGCAAGATTGGTGGGAGTAGAAAATGATGGGGCGCTTCGTGAAGCCGTGTACGCGGGGCCGACGAACGTAACGCGAGCTTGTCCTGACCGCGTGAACAACATGACAGTCTAGGTTGAGATGCTGCATTTATGAAGCGTCTGGCCTGACCGTCACCGAGTCCATGACATGTGGTTTGCCAACATTGCCACATGCCATGGCGGCCTTGCTGAAATTATTGTTGACGGAGTTTCTGGTTTGCACATTGATCCTTGCCACAGCGACAAGGCCGCAGATATCTTGGTCAACTTCTTTCAACCTGTATGGCCAGGCTGCAGCTGCGGCCGCGGTTGCTGAAAAATAACTACGAACACTGTAGCTGATGCTAAAAAAATAATTACGAATACTGTAGTAGCTGCTGTTGCTGGCTGCAAAGCAGCTAAACAAACAAGCTATTTGACAAGTGTAAGGAGGATCCAACCTGCTGGGACAAGATTTCTCAAAGAGGCCTGCTGAGAATCTATAAGAAGTAAGCAATTCTCTCTCCTGCTGTTGTATAGTACTGATGAGGTTTTTTCATTTGTTATTCCGAACCAAACCGTAAACAGAATTCAGTTCATGGTACTTGGCCGGGGTGCCGTATGGGCCCTTAACAGTGAAA
>LAPY01006693.1:0-16770 GCA_000970635.1 Eragrostis tef
CGGTGAGGCGAAGATGGTGACGACGGGTCATGGTTGCCGGCATGTTCGTTAGGAACGAGGCTGCAGCTTCAGAGTTCAGAAGCGAGTTCTTCCTTCGGGTCGCCGAGGTGCCGTGGCTGTCAAATGGTGTCGAGACGGCGACCAGTAGCTAGAAAGAGAACCATGAGTGCGCGGCAACAGCGACCGGCAAAAAAGAGAAGCGCTGCTCATGGCGCTCGTCGGGATCATCGCCTCCTGGGCAGAATGACAACGGGGACGGGATCCACAGGCTCCATGCTGCCCCTGCAATGCGAGAGCATGGATCAGCAGGGTCCATGGATGCTCAGATGATGAAGCGGCACGGCGTCGAGTTACCGGAGACGGCGGCGGCCGGTTTTCCTCCTGGGCAAACAGAGAGCAAGAAGAGGAAGATGAAACATGGCAGCCTAATGCTTTGGCCGAACAATGGAAGGTGCAGGCAATGAAGAGTATGGCAGTTTTTGCCATTGTGGCACGGACTGCATTAAGAGAGAAGGAAAGAGACAGATTGGATTTTCTCTGAACAAGTCTGTCTTTCATTTGCATTGAACACGTACAGTGCTATCGACTTTTAAAGTCATTTTTCACACAAATGCAAGCAAACAACATGATGCAGGTTGGACTTAGACAAATTTTAGTTATGGAAAAATCAATTGTACTTATATTTGAATTATTTTAAATTATTTGAAAACCTGGGTGTTACACTTATGAAACCGGGAGATGAAATTATGCATTAAAAGAGGTCATTTCATTTATCATGTGAAAACTCTAAATCTGATGTAGCACTGTAGCACTGTTGGAAAGTGTGAAATGAAAATCACTAAGACTAGCCTTATGGTCACAGTAGGGAAACAACGCAACCTCAGAATATTAATTCGTGTGCCGTGTTAGATTTCAGTACCCACAGCTTTCTTGTCTTGGTTTACCAGTTACTGCTCTTTTGTTACTACCTGCCACTAATTTGTGGCTCATCCAGTTTGCTGCCTTTGTTGGTCAACGCCTACTTTCATAGATATATGTCCAATGCTCTTGTTCCAATCCAAAACGGACCCTGGTTGTTGGCTATGTAAGGTGAGCCTAAAAGCGACAACAGTCCAGGTTCTAGGCAGATCGTCACCAAGTAGAAGATCAAGCTCCTTGAGTGCTAAGAATGAAGCAGGGTTCAGTTTGCATTCCGACGATGGTACAGGTTTCCAGAAAATGTGCAGAATAAGGATCTTTTCGGAAAGCATAGGGTGGAGAAGTTCGATATCTCTAGCCTTGAATGGATTGGCCAAACAAAAGAGTGCCATGTGTATTGTCTATATCAAGGAGGAATTTGATGACCCCATTGCTTTTTTTTTAGAGAAAGGGGATCTTTTTTGCACCCCGACCTCTGAAGAAAAATACAAAGTATATATTTAGCACTGCCTTCTTGTCGGCATCACGCTTGTGCAGCTACCTTCCATTTGCCATCCCCTTTGCGCTCTTGTAACTGGAAGTCCTATGAACACTACCTGTCCAGCATGCACTAACTTTCCATCCTGGATTCATCCACCCAATCCCCATTCCAGACAACATAAGCAAAATGGCTCATACTATATATAACTTCCATTGCTGTAACACCCTGTGTTTTGCCCATATTTAAAAATCACTAAAAAATTGAACTTTTTCGAATTGATACAAATTCAGTCAAACTGGTGTAGCAAATTCACTCCAAATTCGAATTTTTGAATTTTAAATGTGCATCAAACACTACCATATGCATATTTAGATTTTTCTTGATTTTAGTGTGTATTCATTTGCTGTTTGTCCTGCCATTCACTTAAATCCCGGAAATGTTTAAACCATTTCTCTTCCTCCTGGGCCATCTTAACCTTTTTCATTTTCCGCGGCCCACTTCATCTTCTCCTCTTTTCTTTTTCCTCAGCCGCAGCAGCCCATCTCCCCATCTTCCGGCCCAGCCTCTTCCTTCTCCCCCTAGCCCAGCTGGCCCGTCTTCCTTCGGCCCGAACAGCACAGCCCGCTCCCCTCTCCCTCTCTCACTGACCCGCGGGACCCACATGTCAGCCCCGTCTTCTTCGGACCGCCGAACGCAACAGTGCCCGCCGCCGTGGTACGACGCGCACGCGCGCCTGGCCGCGCCTTACACCCTCCATCGCTCCTATTCGCCGGAGAGCAGAGCATCTCGCTCCCCATTGGCCCAAAGCGCCATGCCACGCCGCCGTACGCGAGCATTCACTCCGTCGACGAGCCGTTGCGGGGAAGCTTCCTCCCCGGCCGCAGCTATAAGAGGAGAGCTCCCTCTCCTTCTCTCTCACGCCTCCAGACACAACATTCACCACTCCCGCGCCCACCGAGCTCCAATTTCAGTTTTTCCCCATCGTCTCCCTCAACTCCGGCGACCAATTCGGCGAGCTTCCGACGATCAACCAGTGGAGCTCCGCCCTTCTTTCTTCTTCCTATGGCTTCTCTGTGCCGTTCCTAACCCTGTCCTGCCTCTCTTTTCCGCAGCCAAAACGTGGAGCAGGGAGATGCCGAGAAGCTAGGGTTCCGACCACCGCGAGCTCGACGACGCGCCGTCTCCGACCCCGTATCGCCTCGCCAAGACCACCATGAGAACCCTCGTGTTATTCTCTCTCTCCTACGCCCTTTTGTCTATCTCCTCCCACGCGCGCACCCACCCCGCACCAAGCGCCGCCCTCATCGTCGTGCTCAGCCTCGACGCCGGCCACCGTGGATGAGTCCCGGACCCGTCCGTGCCCACCAAACACTTCGCCACACTCACGCGCACCTTCCTGGCCTCACGAATCCGAGCACGAGCAAACCTACACGCATCTCCCCGTTGCGTCTCGCCGCGCCGCCCAACTCCGGCGACCTAGCTTCGCCGCACCGGCCATCCCTGACGTCGATGCATAGCGCTGCTAGCCTCTCCGTCTCGTGTAGAGCTTGTAGGTACCCTCCTCGTCGCGAACTGATCCTTGTAGGCGCCGGCGGCGACGATCCCGGCGAAGCTCCGCCACGCGTCGTCGTCCCCCGGCCGCGCAGCCGCAGTCGCGCCACCGCCGACGTGGCCTGCCATGTGGCGTGCCACGTTGTCCAGCGGGCCCGAGCGACCCGGTCTTCCCGCCGAGGCAGCACGCGCGCCCGTGCACCTGGTCCACCGTAGACCGCAGACACAGACGCCCCCGATTCACAGCTCCCATGGACCAAGTCCACAGCCCCCGATTCACATGCGGTCCCACCTGTCGGCCTCTGGTCTTTCTGTAAATGCTAGGTTCACACACAGTTTGCACACAGAAAGCTATTTAGAGCATTTTTCCAATATCAGAAATCCCCAAAATTCCTATAAATACTAGGTTATCTTCTAATTACTGTACAACCCTTGCTTGCTCCATATTAATTAGTATTCTGCCAATGGTTAATCACATAGCTTAATCCTAGTTAATTTCTTTTCCATAAACTTATAAAATTCATATCTCCTTCGTTTGAACTCCGATTTTGACGGCTCTTACACCAAAATTTATCTAAAATCATCATCTGTCCAGACCCACAATAACCTTCTGTTGTGGGTACTCATTTCTGCTTTTATTTGATTTATTACTTGTTGGGTTATTTGTTTGCATGGTAGATTTATTTGTTGTATTTACTTCTAATCGATAGACTATCAAGCTTGTAAGGAAGAGTTGAAGACCCGGGTTACGAGGACTTGAAGAAAAAGATTTGGTGAAGGCAAGTCCTAACCACCTTGATCATGTTGATCCTATGGTTGCAAACAATCCTATTTAGAGATTTCTTATCAATAAACATGCATGGTATTTAAAATATGATTGAAATGCTTAGTAATGTCCTAAGTGATTATTGATTGCCATGCCTTGATATTGTTTGTCCTAAATCCATTGTTAACCCTAGGGTTCACTATCATTATTTCCTTAACGATATGTTGAAATAATATGCTGCTTAGGACTTATTACAATGTGTACTTAATTAATCATGCCATGCATGCTTTTTGTGTGAAATGGTGTGTGTTATTGGTGGAGTGCGTGTGAATATGAATTATGGGAGGGTAATTACCAGTGATAATTGTGCAACCCATAGTGGGGATTTCCTTGGCGGGAGCAAGCAAGGTAGTCTTCAGTGGGGAGGGCTATCTCTGGGATGCGACTCCTCGTGAAGGATAGCTATTGAAGATGCTTGCTTCGGTCGTATAAGGACCGGTTCATGTGCCGCCTTGCCTAGCACCTTTCGTACAACCACATGCCTTGAATGGGAAAGGTTTGGAACCACACCCTACTATAGTGTTCACTCGGTACCCACCTGGAGGGCAAGAGTTGCAGCGGAGGCCAGGAGAAGACTCGATGATGTAGGCGTTGGGATCCGGCATATGGTGATTATTCAGGCCTATCTACATGATGATGATGATATTTGTGAAGCCCCTGGTCGCAGTATTTCCGTGGTGGTGCCGTGGTGACACCAAGTAGGTACGGGACCATTATTATCCAGTCCAAACCATGGCAGTGGAGAGGACTGGGTATCTTGTGGGGAATCGTGTACAACCTCTGTAGAGTGTATAATCTATCTGGATAGACGTGTTCCACGGTATTGGACAACGCGAAGGCTTGTGCCACACAATGATTAGTATAACGGTGTGAGTTACCCCTTGGTGTGTTTTTTTTAGAATACTCCGGTGTGAAACCGTGCGCTGGTTTCCGGCCAGCACTAAAACTTAGAGAACTAGCGGGATTGAACTACTATCTCCCCCAAGCCAAACAACCCCATTAACTACCAACGATAACCTTGATTATAGGTTGTGAACTGTTTTGTTTTCTAAACAACCCTTGCATAAAATCGGCTTTCCGCCTATATGATAAACCCCGAGACCGTATCTTGTTTATACCCTTGAATATAAATACACCTTGTGTTAGGACTTGCAGAGTACCTTATGTACTCACTCTTGCTTAATTACATCATTCAGAAGAAGCAGGGCCGAACAACCCCATTAAATATCAACCATAACATTGACTGCAGTTTGTGAACTGCTTTGTTTCCCAAATAACCCTTGCATAAAAATTGGCTTTCCGCTGATATGATAAACCCTCTGCCTATACCTTGTCTATACCTTTGCATATAAATACCCCTTGTGTTAGGGCTTGCTGAGTACCTTATGTACTCACCCTTGCTTAATTACATCATTCAGATGAAGAGCCCAAGTACTAGTGTCAAGACGATGAAGATGAAGATTAGGGTTCCGTCCGCACTCAAGTTTCCTGTAGTAGTGGTCTCGCTTCAGTCTTCCGCTGTAGTAGTGTTTAAGTGGTTAGGTTGTAGAAGCTTGTTGATGTGGTGGTTGTTGTAAGTGTAAGGCCGTTGGCCGCTTTTGTAAAGTCTTGTGTGAGAAAAGGCTTGTATGAGACTTGTAATATCTCGTAAGTAATGACTATGTGATGACATTCTGTGTAAGTGTTCGTATCAGCATCTGATCCAGGGACTGATACGGTAAGCACTAGTGCTCCAGAAATTGGGGTATGATAGCACAATTGCAGAATTAAGGAAAAGCAAATTCAGCATATGCATTTAACAGGTGAATCTTTGTTTCTAATACTAATTACTAATGTTATCATTTTTCTTGGTCCAGAAACAACATTTCCATCAGACTCTATTACTAATGTTATCATCCAGAACGACATGCATGTCCCCTAGTCTCACTTGTACCCAGCAGTCCCAAAACATTATAGTCTCTCGCCTCCTTTTGCTAGCCAAGTACCATACTACCTTACACATTTTCCTTTGCCACTTACAAGAATCTGAATTTTTGCTATTCATTTATAGCAGCCAGGGCTAAATTATCTTACCGGTGGCGCTCCTCAAACTATCTCGGCAGTTGCTCCCATTGCCTTCCCAGCTTTTCCCCTGTTTTTAGCAAAATGGCCCACAGTATAATTTGCTCCAAAGAAAATAAGCATCTGTCCCTAAATGGGATCCCATTTCTCCATTTGCCGATGGCCCATAACAAAGCACAGCCCCAAAACCTCCCTAACTTTTGGTCTATGACTACATTCCCTTCTAGCCAGTCATCAATGTCTACAGGAGCTCTAGAACAAATGACCATGCACACCAACACATTTCAACCATAAACAGCAACTGCACAGCAAAAAAAAAAAAGTGTACAATCGACTCATCAGCTATACAGAAACTACATCTTTTATCACCTTTCCATGCTCTCTTTAGCAGCTGATCCCTAGTCAGATGACACCGACGAAATTCCTGAATCACAAGGTCAAGGGCCTTCATCTTCAAGCCTGACACCGTTGTTTAGTGGAGCTGACACCGGCGGCTTCCTCGGCTGGTTTCGCCCCTCTCCCTAGTTACCATTTTCCCATGAGTCATAACCCACATAAAGATCTTAATCCTATATAGAATATATATTTCCACATTTGCATTCTTGATTTAGATATACTTATAGCCCCATGATTAACCCACTGATAACCCTCCTTTGTTAGTATATTCCTTTTTTACCCTTCCACTTCAAAACATCCCTCCCCTCTTGTAAAGAAAAACCTACCAGAACTGTTGTCATTTTATTAATTCCATTTAGATTCTAGATCCCCAAACAAATCTCTACAAAATTCTTTATTACTACCTCTATCTTTTAGCACTTCACTCACTGTTACATGACTATCTCTAGCAATATCAAGAAGCTCAGGGAATTGGTACTTTAGTAGGCATTCTCCAGCCCATGTATCTAGCCAGAACCATATAGACTTGCCATATTTAAGGTCAAAAGTCAAAACATGTGAAATCATGCATTTCCTTAATAGAATCTATTACACCCTTACAAAATTCAGAATCTTCCCTTCTACGGGGATGTCAAACACATTTACATCCTTGGACTTGATATTTATTTTGCAGCAACTCTACCCATAGTTCCTGCCCCTCATTGTTTTGGAGTTTGAACCCCCATTTAGCTAGCAGTGCAGCGTTAAAAGCCTCTAAATCCTTAATCCCCAGCCCCCCATCTTCCAAAGGACAAGCTACTGTTTCCGAGTTAACTACATGGTTTATCATGTGTATTGTCCCACAAGAATGGAGCGCATTTTCTATCTTTGCAATTCCTTTTTGGCCCTATAAAATCCCATCATATACAGAGGAAGACTGCATATGACTACCTTAACCATAAGAGCCCTCCCTCCTATTGGCATGCCACTCCCTCTCCAAACATCTAGCTTCTTGTAAAATTTGACCAAAATAGGTTCCCAATCGTCCACATTCAGGTTTTTCTCAGCCAGACCTAAATATTTTAAAGGAAAAGCCCCTCTCTTACAACCCAGCATTTCAATCATATTATCCAACATAGCATCCTTGCAGCCCAGCTCATATAGCTGCTTATATACAGAAAGATTGTTGAATAAACCACGGGCATTGTCCTGATGTCCATGGCGTGTGCGTCGTAGTTGTGTGTAAGCTGCGTGAGCCACGTCGTGTCTGGGCGTGCGCAGGTGTGCTGCAGACTAGCTGCGGCAAGGTAGGAGTCAAACGGCGATGCGTCACGTTCCTGGTCGAGCCTGAGTCAGGCGAGCTTTGCCGGGCGAGTTAGAGTTTGTTAGGGAACTGCAGGAGAGCTGCACGAGGCTGACTTGGGGGTTGTTAGTTAGGACTCTGACGTGATCTGCGCGTGGATGGAATGCAGCCGCGTCGTGCGCAGCGAGGAGATAGCTCGGTCACAAAGTGCGCCCAGGACGTCGTGCGGGTCAAGAATCCTAGGCGTACGTGAAGGTCGCAGTGTGTGTGGAGAACGTGCTCCAGTGCGTGTGTTCCCCAGGGCTGTAAGAGCCCTTGTACGTACTGCCGTATTGCCAATTGAGTGGAGCTAATAACAGAAGAAAAACAACGGCGTTGTGTTGGTGTCGCCGCGGGCGTTGTGTCGCCATTGCTGTGTGTTCAAGCTCATGTCCATCTCGCGTGTTTGTTCCTGGGAGTTCCAACAAATTAAGATTGCTCCTTCGCTAATCAATACGATACGTACTGTTAGAGAGCCTCTTGTTGTACACGTTAGGGATTCGTACGGTCCTTGTTGTATTAGTATACGGCCCGGGTCGGCCGCCTCCGGTGAGTAATACCAATCACGTATATATTCTCCCAAGTCCCAACTCTCTCATGCTTTCAATGTACCACGAGACGTTTCGATCTCGCGACTTCACCGCTTCCGCTAAACCCAAGCTAGGACGTCGCCGAAACCTACGCCGTCCCCGGGTCTCTCCGATCCGGTCGCCCGCCATATGCATGCTTCACCGACCTTTGCTCGACGTGCACTTTGCTGTGTAGCACGTACGGTAGAAAGTGCCCCCCTCTCCTCGCGTCGTTCTGACGCCGAGACTTAGCGTGTCGCGGCTGCTGCTAAGGCCGCGGGAGGAAGCTCTCCAAGCCCGGATCGCCGCTGCTAAAGCCGCAGCGAACGAAGCCCACGATGCGCATGCTGCCTATAAAGACGCCGCTCCACGTCCACAGCACAGGCCGTCTCCGTCCTCAACATCAAGACTTCGATTCCAGTCACGCTCGGACCTTGGCTCCAACAACTTTGGCAAGTGGCTGGGTAGCGTGTAATGCAATCACGTATTCTCCCAAATCTCTCATGCTTTCAAGTGATTTTCTCGTGATTTTCTTGATTCTAAAAAATTCATGATTTGGTTGATTCTAAACAAGTCGTGAATCATGCAGGCTGCAACTCTGAAGAGGTTGTTACTCTTGCTCTTGATGCATGATTGGTTTTCTCTGGGTTCTCTGGCTACCAAGCGCTGCCCCCTTCTGAACATAATTCCATTGTTTGCACATGAGGAGCTAATTCATTGTTGTTCTGCTCTAGTAGCAATGGAAAGAGTTTTGTGTTAACAATTTTGGCATGAGTCAAACGGCGATGCGTCACGTTCCTGGTCGAGCCTGAGTCAGGCGAGCTTTGCCGGGCGAGTTAGAGTTTGTTAGGGAACTGCAGGAGAGCTGCACGAGGCTGACTTGGGGGTTGTTAGTTAGGACTCTGACGTGATCTGCGCGTGGATGGAATGCAGCCGCGTCGTGCGCAGCGAGGAGATAGCTCGGTCACAAAGTGCGCCCAGGACGTCGTGCGGGTCAAGAATCCTAGGCGTACGTGAAGGTCGCAGTGTGTGTGGAGAACGTGCTCCAGTGCGTGTGTTCCCCAGGGCTGTAAGAGCCCTTGTACGTACTGCCGTATTGCCAATTGAGTGGAGCTAATAACAGAAGAAAAACAACGGCGTTGTGTTGGTGTCGCCGCGGGCGTTGTGTCGCCATTGCTGTGTGTTCAAGCTCATGTCCATCTCGCGTGTTTGTTCCTGGGAGTTCCAACAAATTAAGATTGCTCCTTCGCTAATCAATACGATACGTACTGTTAGAGAGCCTCTTGTTGTACACGTTAGGGATTCGTACGGTCCTTGTTGTATTAGTATACGGCCCGGGTCGGCCGCCTCCGGTGAGTAATACCAATCACGTATATATTCTCCCAAGTCCCAACTCTCTCATGCTTTCAATGTACCACGAGACGTTTCGATCTCGCGACTTCACCGCTTCCGCTAAACCCAAGCTAGGACGTCGCCGAAACCTACGCCGTCCCCGGGTCTCTCCGATCCGGTCGCCCGCCATATGCATGCTTCACCGACCTTTGCTCGACGTGCACTTTGCTGTGTAGCACGTACGGTAGAAAGTGCCCCCCTCTCCTCGCGTCGTTCTGACGCCGAGACTTAGCGTGTCGCGGCTGCTGCTAAGGCCGCGGGAGGAAGCTCTCCAAGCCCGGATCGCCGCTGCTAAAGCCGCAGCGAACGAAGCCCACGATGCGCATGCTGCCTATAAAGACGCCGCTCCACGTCCACAGCACAGGCCGTCTCCGTCCTCAACATCAAGACTTCGATTCCAGTCACGCTCGGACCTTGGCTCCAACAACTTTGGCAAGTGGCTGGGTAGCGTGTAATGCAATCACGTATTCTCCCAAATCTCTCATGCTTTCAAGTGATTTTCTCGTGATTTTCTTGATTCTAAAAAATTCATGATTTGGTTGATTCTAAACAAGTCGTGAATCATGCAGGCTGCAACTCTGAAGAGGTTGTTACTCTTGCTCTTGATGCATGATTGGTTTTCTCTGGGTTCTCTGGCTACCAAGCGCTGCCCCCTTCTGAACATAATTCCATTGTTTGCACATGAGGAGCTAATTCATTGTTGTTCTGCTCTAGTAGCAATGGAAAGAGTTTTGTGTTAACAATTTTGGCATCTTCTGCGTATTGTGAGGGACCTAGGCCAATGGTTAGTTGACTAATCAACCTCATATTGAAATGCTTTTCTAGTTGCTATTCTCTATAGTTCAACAATATTATTTCTCGCTTAGGTCCACGCCACACCACCTGAACATATATATTGTCTCCGCTTCCAAGAAGGCCATAAGCACATGAACTATCAAATCAACTTGCGCGGTGGTTGAGAGTTCATCTGGTGCCAGTTCATGTATTGAACTCTCATCCACCGCCCAAGTTGCTTTGATAGTGGATGTGTTTATGGCCTGCTTGGCAGCAGAGTCAATATGTTCAGGATGTGTAACGTGGACCTAAACAAGAAGTAATATCATTGAATTGGAGAATATATAGCAATTGGAAAAGTGTTTCAATATGAGGTTAATTAGTCAACTAACCCTTTGCTTTTGCAGGCCCAGGTGCCTCACGATACGCAGAAGATGCCAAAATTGACCCCACGGAACTCTTTCCATTGTTACCTACAGCAGAACGACGAAGTAGCTCCTCATGTCATGTGCAAACAATGGAGTTATGTTCAAAATGGGTAGCACTTGCTAGCCAGAGAAACCAAAGGAAACCATCATCAACAGAAAAATTAGCAGCCTCTCCACAGTTGAAACCTGCATAATTCATGATTTTTTTATCGAATCAACAAATTTATAATGCAGCATAAAGTATGAAAAGGTCACGAGAAATACTATGGCTGAAGCCTGCGTGCTAAGAACGAGGGAAAGTAATGACAAACTCTCCAGGTTTTTGTACAGCTTTATATACAAGAACATTTTGTTTAGTAAGACATTTGGAGGGAACATTGTTGTCTTCTCCGGTAGAACTTCAAATGCTGCATCTTCACCATCACCAATCAAGATGTCGACCTTTCAAACTCAGGAGCCGTATCACATGGTACTCCATACCACGTCTACTTTCAATGCATGCAAGCAAGCTTGAATGCGGAGGTTGGTGAACTTTGGGTGCTCCTGTACTACGCCTCGCTCGGCCGATGATCAACCGCCACACCTTTCGAGCAGCCTCCGGCGGCGCCGTAGACGTACATGACACTGTCGCCCGCCAAGCAGGTTCGGTAACGATCATGGCTAGCTCGGCCCACTCACTGGCAGCTACTACAAAAACATCACGAGTCCTTTGCAAGGATTCGTTAACAGCAGGGCCTCCGAACGGCGTTTGCTGCCATGCCCATGCCATGCAGCGTCAGGTGCTTGATTGATCCCCGAACAAGAAGCAGTATATATCCAGGTGTTGTCGCCGGTTGGCTCGCCACGTACCGCCGCCGACTTGGAGTTATTCTGACGCATCATGGGTCAGCAATGGCACTATGAACAGTAAGATCCACTGGAGTTTCGACGCTGAGGAGCTGCTCCTCCAGTCCGCTTGAGAGTTGCAGAGGATAATGGAGCCAGATCGATGAGTCAAGTGGCAGCCAGGCATCAATACAAGCGTGTCATATATTGTTTTAATTTCATAAAATTATATTCCAACAAAATGTTAGTTTTGGCTTCAAATATATGTGCAAGTTTATGTGTTTTACAATTTAATGGGGAAGTAATGCATACATTCTTAGTGGGAACAGAGGCGCGTTTGCTTCTGAATTTTTTGTGTTGATTCTATTTTCCCAGTAATTTGATTTGTTTTCCTTTTTTTGGCATCTTCACTCCTATCCCGATTTTGTTGCCTTTGTTCCTCCCTTGTCTATCATCACTTTTGCACATTGGCATGACCCTACGAAAAACTTGCTTACCTAAGACATAGTGCCCGTGACGAAGCGTGAGAAGTTCACAAAATTTGTATGGTTGATGATTTTAGATGTGTCATTACAAAAGGGTGAGATTAGTATGATGATGCCATTATGTGACCCCAGGAATAACTAGTAACGATTTGTCGCAATGGTCACAGAAACATGGTATGATTCGTGATGAAACAAGAAAAGGTCACCAAATTTGTTTTGTTACTAACAACAATTAAAGAGTTCTGTCATTACAAGAAGGTAACGTAGGATTTTTCATGTCATTTCCTCACACTGAAAATTCTTTATATAAAGATAAGGAACAGGTAATAATTATTTACCACGATCGTCCAAAATGTGGTCGATTTGTGATATTAAACACTATCATCGCAGAATTTTGTTTGAGAACTCTGATACAAATCCATAGTGAAAATGTGGATTGGTCACAAATTTTAGTGTGATGATATTGTTTTGGAGTTCATTTGATTGTCTCTAGTTTGCGCTCAACGTCTGACCTGAAAAAAGACAGGCTTCGCAGAGAGAGAGAGAGAGAGAGAGAGAGAGAGAGAGTTCCATTTAGGAGTATTGCCATCAAATTCATTTGTTCGGCAAAAATTTTAGCCCTGTCACATCAAAGAGAGTCGTACCAGTTAGGAGTATCAAAGAGAAACTTTATTAGGTGATTTCTTTATTACTATATATATTTGCTAGAAAACTTGTTGTGTTGTCTTCATCATAAAAGAATATAGTGCACAACTCGTCCCTTGTTTCAGTTTTCAAACTTTTCCATATAGTCAAGTGAAGCCAACATTATGTTTCTTCCCCTTCCTCTCCTACGTGATCCGACCAAAGACAACACAACGGTTTCCTTGCGCTCCCCTTTTATGTTTGATTCTTTTATTAAGCCGATGTAGAGGAAACCTCTACCTATATGTTCCTTGAATTTGCTAAAGCAAAATATAGTGGCGCAAAGGTAAACATAAATGAAAAAAAATGTGCAAAAAGGAAATTATGAAGACAGAAAAATAACCATTTTCTGTTTGATCTCTACTTCACACAACGTTATGGTAAGCTATTAAAATCTCTCTGACACACTGACTAATCTTCGATCACGGAGTAGATGGACAGATCTCATTTTCCAATCAATAACTGACACTTTTTTTCCGAGAAGGGTGCGGCGAGAATATTTCATTATCAGTTCAACAACGTATATAGTCTTTTCTTGCTTTAAGAAATTGAATACATATCTTCCTCCAAAGCATGGAAGCGAGCTCCACCTCAAACACATATGACGGTGGCCCATCATATGTGGCCATAGCATAAGAAGAGATGGATATATAAGGTTTGTTTTTAGACCTCGAGGGTGTGTGCGCGCGTGTGCGTGTATGTGCACACGCAAGTGCGAGTGGGCATGCGCGCACGTGTGTGTGTGTGTGTGTGTGTGTGTGTGTGTGTGTGTATATTTGGAGGCACAATTGGATCCTGAGAGAAAGTTCTCTATTTGTTTCTGGACGACACATCAACTTCCTCTGGACGAATCAGTGTAGGCCAGATCTTTGCCCCTCATCACCGTCGATTCACAACCAACACTTCACCCTTGATTTCCTCCCTGGCATGAACGACTTTGCTATATAGTTATTGGGACATCCACTACAGACAAGGCAACCTCCTTATGATGCATCACCGGGGATCAAATCCATTACCTCACATGCACCTTGTCATGTTCATCTGCGAGCCACTTATGCGGTGGTACAGTAGGATCCCTCCACTAACATACTTTAACGACGATTTCTACTTCTGGGGATCCTACTCATCGATGGAGATGCTAATGAGGTTGGCACTCACATCGGCATCGAAAGATTTTGTCAAAAATATGGGGTATAATTTGCCAACTTCAGGGTGATGTGCTTGTTCGTCCACCGCCACGGCAACTACTCCTTCACCACCATATTCCATGAGGCTGATAGTGTGAACTCGTCATGGAGTGTTAAGAGCCTTGGCGATGCTAAGCCATTTTCTCCTTGGGATGAGTTTCTATGGCTGCAGAAAAGACTATATGGCACTTTAATGCCATGGACGGGATACTAGAAACCCTCAACAAAAGCACTGGTGAGTTCTCTACCTCTAAATGTCGTCGAGTGAGGATTGGAGTAGCATGAGTAACTATAACATCATTGTCGTTGTCATTGATAGCTGTGATTACACATCATCATCATCTTTGATGATATAATAGTCATAAGGTGTCCTCAAGACTTGATGGTGGTGAGAGGGCTTTAGAAAGGAGCATGATTCTATGAAGTCTCCAGCCATTTTTAGAATCGGTGACCATCCTGGCAGTCTTCTCCAGGATATATTATCCTTCTTGCCAGCACCAGAAGTCTTCCGCACAAGCTTTCTTCCCCCCTTAGTGGTGTGATGTTTGGAAATCCATTTCATGTGTCAATGCCATACTGTGAATAAATTTGATGACGATGTTGACAAGTTGGTCAACTTTGTCTCTTAACCTGTTGAGAGCCGAGCTGACAATGCTCCACTCGAAGTCTTCAGCTTTCACTCTCTGCAATCTTAAGAAGCAAACTCATGGGTCTGTTATGCAATGACCACAATGTTGAGTTACTTGAGTTTCCTGATGAGTTTTGCGATGAAATCTTTGAGGAACCTCCTTTGGTACTTGATACAAGAATTGTAAACTTTAGTTCTAGCCACCTGTAAATATGAGTTCTTAAGAAATGTTACTATAGCTGCAATACACTTCGGCCAGCTCAAAGATCACTGCCCAATGCTCCAAATTCTAAAGCTGGAAGAAAGTGTAATGTGCCAGGCCCAAATACGGCTCATGCCCGCGCACACGCTTGCACAAACCACACCTACACAGTAACTCTCTTATGCTTACGTCCTCGCTTCGCGTAAAAGGATTAATCCGGAGTTACCATGCACTTGCACCATGGTTATTTAAGTTGGTGTAACCCATTCTAAACTAACAATGTGGTACTATCTTGGCTGCCCCCAACCAGCCAACCAAGCCATGGGAGTTGGACCTTTTTTTCCTGGGCCTCACAACTCTCCCACCATCGAATGACTCGACGTCCTCGTCGAGGCAACTCACCCATACAAGGGACAGACCACACAGGAACATTTCCTAGCCACATCCAGCATGTTCCATGACGTGTCCCAGTCACGTCGGGCACACGTGCCATGCACATCGTGACTGTGCGAAGGTCGACTCTGATTACCATCTGTAACGTGTCAGGCCTAAATACGGCTCATGCCCACGCACAAGCTACGCGAACCACACCTACACAGTAACTCTCTTACGCTTTCGTCCCACTTGCACCATGGTTATTTAAGTTGGTGCAACCCATTCTAAACTAGCGATGTGGTACTATCGTGGCTGCCCACAACCAGCCAACCAAGCCATGAGAGGGTTGGGCCTTTTTTACCTGGACCTCACAGAAAGCACCTCAAAACATTTGAGATTTCATCAAGGTCTTTGTGCCCGTTCTCCTCCCACCTACCTACCCCACTCAAATACTCTCACCTCTTTGAGACCCGTCCGCCCAAAAAAATCCACATATGTTGGTATCCTCCACCTTGACAACAGTGGGATTTAGGGGAGGCGAGGTAGCTCTCGGGTTTTTTCTATCCGTTTTCCTTTTCAATATCATATAATATTAAAACACACTATCTCTTCTACGCAAGAATATTGATCATATAATACAATACAGGACTCATATCCTTTCTACCACAATGATGTGCAACAATAAATGTACAAAATTAATCAGTGTGCCTCATCGGTAACCACCCTTTTTTTCTCCCTCTCCTCGTCTTTTTTTTTTCTCCCTCTCATCGCCTTTTTTTCTCCCTCCCCTCGTCTTTTTTGCAACTGCCCGCGTCACACATTACTAGTAGTGCCCGCATCACGCGTCCAACATTACCAGTAGTGCCCGTTTTTCTCCAACCTACCCCTCTCAAATACTCTCACCTCTTTAAGACTCGTCAGACCAAAAAATCCTCATACATTGGCATCCTCCACCTCGATGGCGGTGGGATTTAGGGGAGGCAAGGTAGCCCTCGGTGTTTGCGGTTGGTTTGGGAGGGGGGGATGAGTTGGACAAAGCTTTGCTGAGGACCACAGGTCGTCTGGAGAGGAGGGGAAGGAGGAGAATTGGCAATAAGCATGTGGACGTGTCGGTCCGCATCCTGCGAGGAAGTTTGCTCAGATATTCTGCTCCATATGCACAGACAACGGTGCGGGCCTTCGTGCCTGTGACTTCAGGTAAGCTCTCTGTCGTCCTTTGTATGTCAGATTCTATCGTTCTTTTGGTTGAGCACGACATGATAGGACTTAGGGGTGCCTTTCCAGTTGTTTGCTAGCTCGGTTTGATTTTGCGGGTGGGGGGCAATGCCGGGTTTTGCAGTGATTGGTTGGTCGAGTTTTGCTTCCTCCAACGTGCTTGTCTGCAATGCAGCTAGGAAGAAGTTGATTATAGGTAGCCCCTCATATATCGTGTGTGTGTGTGTGTGTGTGTCATATTTTTTTTTCTGAAGAGTTCAGCAATTTCTTTATTAAGAATAAATGAGGCACCAGCTTCCGATCCTTCCGTGTTCATGCAGTTAGGCTACTTAATTCAAGAGCGGTGCTAGCCTCTACCAAATCCTAGTGCACCGATTAGATTCCGTTAAGTTTTAATTAGCTTTTTCTTAATTAAGGCTAATGCTCCTGATTAGGAATCAGCCTAATGATGA